>VUQI01028193.1:41257-55762 GCA_015106735.1 Paratilapia polleni
ACACACACACACACGCAACGCTCACTTCACCACCCCCCGCTCAGAGCCGATCGATACAGCTCTTCGCCTTTCATCTGACCAGAGCTTTGGAGGAGCTGCGCTTCCTGAAGAAAACCCAATACAGCATTCCCGTCTCAGGGTAGCTTATTCTCTGTGTGCAAGAGTGTGTGTGTGCATGTGTGTGCACATGTGTACGGCTGTCTAAATGTTCATGTGTTTGTGAATGAGAATGTGTGGGTGTAGGAGGCAGAGAAGGAAAGGTTTTGTGCGCATTGGCCAGCGATGTGATAAATCAACTAAAAGATGAACATAATAACAGGGTGTTTGATTGTATGAAAGACCGGTGACTAAAATAAACGAACAGGTTTGTAGTGGTGTTAAAGACCAGTGGAACAAATAGTAGGATAAAAGAAAACATCTTATCAGTGCAACATCTCTTACTCTTCCCTTTTTGACCAGTATGCCTCGACTCGGAAAAAAATCCTCCCTGCTCTTTTTATAGGTCAATTTCTTGCTAACCTTAATGTTATCAAAGTATGAATACCTTAAAGCTTCGGTGGGTGAAATTATTTCTCCCTCAGCTGACACTCAGGTTTCTGAGAGAAAAGTTCAATCTTAGTGGAAGATACTCATAAATACTTCAAAAGCAGGAGAAGCACATTCGTTTCTTCCTCAACTTCTCCTCTACTTATCCAGCAGCTACCTGTGTTGTTTAAGGTTTGTGTTTCTCAGCCTTCACGCTCTCTTCACTGCTTCTTCTACAAATTCTGGTACTGTTTATAGACAGGGAATCCTAACTTCCTGTGTGAATCGGGGAGAGATTGAACCTCTTCACTCAACCTCCATGTGTTAAACAAGGGAGGCGGCTGAGGTCACACGGAGGTCGGGTGAAAATACCACCTCCGGGGACAAAAACACACCACATGTGTATGGCTAGCACACTGTAACAGGTTTAGCTTTTCGAGGATCCAAACCTGTATCCAACCTGAATGGAGATTTTAAAAAAAGTCAAGCAGATATTTGAGAGATAAGTTCAAACTTGAAGAACTTGATACAATTGAGAATTGAATGTGGAAAAAAAAGATGTTTAGCTGAACTGCAGCTTGGGTCAGGCTTTAACTCCATAAGGATAAACACTTCCCTGATCCACTGTGTCTGCTATCTTCACCACACTCTGTCTCAGCAGTTGGAAAAATTTAACAAATAAAAGCAAATATATTTGTTTTGTAACCAGTAATATTCACAATATGTATTTTTGTATTATATAAGTGTCCCTCTCTGAACACTGGCATTATATTCTTGTGTGGAATATGACAATGACTGTACAATATGGAACATAATCAAGTCAAACTAACTTTCACGGGGATGGCTCACATCAGTAAAACTAACTGATCAGTAGGTACTTACAGGTCATTTGTGGTATGAATGCATACAATAATACTGCAAGAACTCAATTCAAGGCTTCAGATGCAGATCTGCACTGTTTTCTATGAAGAGATGCAAAGACCAATACACTTGTGCTAAAATGTATGTAATTGCTTAATAAATTTAAAATTACTCGTGTAAAACAAAGTGTGTCTATATACAGTACTGTGCAAAAGTCTTGAGCCACCCATTTCTTTGCATTTTGCTAGGAAAATGGGAAATAGGTGGCATCAAAACATATGCAAATATAAATGGAAACAGTATATAAGGCAAAAACAGAGTTTGTACGATTTTAACAAGCTTAAAAGTCAGTATTTGGCATGACTACCATTGTCATGCACACCAAATGAAGTCAGACACTTTCCAGATGGTATTGCATGGTGGATCAAAATCTGACGGTACTTTTCGGCTTTCACAGTTCCATCAATTTTGACAAGATCTCCAACACAACTGGCTGAAATGCAGCCCCAAACCATGACAGAGCCTCCACTGTGTTTTACAGATGGCTGTAGACACTCACTATTAGATCTCTCTCCTGACCTCCTCTGTATATATTGACAATGATTTGAACCAAAAATGTCAAATTTGGATTCAGTACTCCATAAAACCTGTTGCCACTGATTTTCAGTCCAGTTCTTGTGTAATCTGGCATATCTCAGTCTTTTCTCCCTGTTTCCCTTCCTTAAGAAGGGCTTCTTGACAGCCACCCTTCCACTGAGACCATTTCTGATGAGGCTTCAGTGAACAGTAGATGGATCAGCTGAAGGGCCAGATGCACAACACTGGTTCATTCCTTGAGTTAGATCCCTTTTTTTATGTTTAAATGATTCATAGGTCAGTGTTAAGTGGCTTAACAAACAAACAAAAAACATTCCACTAAAAATGATCAGCTACAAGGACTGGACAAAAACTTCAGAAAGTCACCAGACTTCAGAAAGTCTGGTGAACTATTGCTCAAGACCAGTTTTTAAAAAGTACAAGAAAGTCTGGCTCCTTGGAAGTAAAATATAAAGAAATGAGGGTGGCTTCAGACTTTTGCACAGTACTGTATATCCTTTATTTATCCAGGTAAAAAGTCTCTTTGAGAAAAATCTCTTTTTCAATAGAGACCTGGCCAAGAGGGCAGCAGAAATGGTAAAGTTTTTGCTAACCTGAATTTTCAAACTCAGTGACAGTTACCTTTTAAGTCACCCACCTCACAATGTATTGCTACTCGCTATAAAAGGGCCTCATATATTAAAATGTATTAAAAAATAAAGGAACAACAAACATTTTAGTGTGACATGATGGTCTTTTTCTGGGTTGTATCACCTACATAGGTCATGACTGGCTACCCTCTGGGAGAATCTACAGATTCTCTATTGTGTCTATTGTGTCTATTGTATCTATTGTGTCAACAATAATTTTTAATGCTGATGTTCATTTATAGCAGAAGGCTTAATGGGTTATTGTAAAGTGGGCAAATCACACAAACATTAATTACTACACACTTTTCACTCTATGGGAAACACCAAGTGTGCAAAGTTGTTTATCTCCCTGGTGTGCTTCTGTAGTTGTGGCCTATTGAACATGCACATTAGTGTTTCTCACCCAATCCACTCTGTCTTATTTTGTCCATAGACTTTAAACAGGGATTAAGTCATGGCCATCCAAGGCTTTAGAGAAGCTTTGGAAAGTTTTTAAATGATAAAACCTTCCAGCTGTTTAAATTCATAATATAAAGTCAAAGAGCCAATATCATTTTCCATTTACCTGGGGTGATGGAAACTTTTTTCTATCTAATAGGTTAGAAAAATCTGGACTAACTTGTGTAGGTTTCCAATTTGAAACAAAGGAAGCTTTTCTGATTCTTTGATTTCTATTGACAGGGGGAAAAAATGCAACAAAAAAGTCCCAAAAATGGACCAAAGAACAGAATCAAACCTAACGAATTCCCAGGTTTTTTTTTAATTTCCTTCCACTTTGCTGGAAAGGGTGGAAGCCATTTTTATCCAGGTACGTGTAAATTTAAATGCTTGCAACACCACCCACTCTTCACAGAAGCTCAACACAGGATGTTGTCCCAACAGATGTTTAGTCTGCCCAGAACAGCACACCGTCTTCTGTTTTTATTGGCACTTTGAGTCCACTGGCTTTCCACAAAGGAACCACAGGCTTGGTCACTACCACCACCCTCAACCTGACCCACACAAACACATGCCAAGTCTTTGAGGTACAACGTCAAAGGGTTAGGAAGCGAGAAGGGGACACAGGGCTGCGGACGGTGCAGTATAAACAAGACTGAGCATGGCCACCAGGGATTGGTGCTTTATCCCAGTGGAAACGTCTGTGCATAGATGACTCAGCCTCCACACAGCACAAAAGGACTGGAGAAACATCGCTCTGTCCCAAACAGTTTCCAGACTATTCAAAACAGGCCTGTTAATCCCAGCCTGATGGCAACCAAATGTCAAATGAAGGATGAGAGAGTTTTGTGGTTATCACGTAACTTCCCAGTCAAGACAGATAACTTCCAAAGATGGATTCTGCCCTGCAGCAAATGATCAGAGGCCATAAATATGTAACGGGCATGTCCACCCTAAGCACAGGTTGGGTAAATACCTGGGATTTTATTTAATTGGATGTGTATCCTGCATGCATGTTTGCAGACATTTCAGAATTGTGCATTCCTCAAGTTCACATGCAGCATTTTCTTATTACACCACACTGAGATCATTTTGGTGTTCTGTTGTAATTTTTTTTTTTTTTTTTTTGAAAGAGACCACAACTTTAAATGGAGTTGGCTCTACGACCATCTGCTCACAGCACACGATAAATGATCGGCAATCTGAAAAATCCTGCCTCTAAGTGTTGACCTGCTCCTTGGTCTGTCTCAGGTGAAAGTTAAGGACAACCACAGTTCCCTCACAGTCAGAGCGAAGGAGGACAAGAGATCAAAATGGATGGAGAAGAATGGATCCAGGAATGCACAGCAAGGCGGCTGCCTTGGCAGGTAGATGAAGTGAGGATCACATGGGCCAGCGCAGGGGTGATTAATGCGCAGGGGAATGCACAGGAAGGAAAACAAGGCTATAAATCAGCCACTGGGCCTCCATGCTAATTGTAATTGAAATGAATTTGTCTGGCCCATAGTGTAGGGAGCTGCATTTGCTATTGACCAATAGGGCCCCAGTGGTCCAAAGGAAATGAACAAGGAGCACGGCATGTCCGTGCCAAGATCAATGCATAACCCAGCGCGGATATTTGTGCCCCGTAAATAAAGGTGATTTGGGGGTAAAACATGTAACAGGTGAGTTATTGTGTTGGCTCTTGTGGTAACTTTGGTCAGTGTGATGATGGAGCCCTTACTCAGGGTGCTGGGTTCTCTGCCTCTGGGCCTCAGTTCAGAAGTGAGGTGGAATTGTTTTTAAAATAATAATACAAAAATCACAGTGGTGGGGAATTCGGTTCTTTATTTTTCTTCTGAAGGCCTCAAGACAAAAAGTGTGCAACATTGCCCTGTGAGTATAAGAAACCTTCATGTATTGGTTGTTATAAAGCTTCAAAAACTCATGCATATTATGTCTGCCTTCAAGCCAGATTTTTTTTTTTTAAATACCAAACACCAGTCCACTCCCATAACAGGGTACATAGTTCTTTATTCATTAAACCAAACTGCACAGATTCAAATTGGGACATGCATACACCTGTCAGTGTGTAAGTGTGTTTTAAATGAGCTTGTGGATAGACAAAGAACAACATAAAGAGAAGATACCAGTGTTGTGGTGTTGCTTAAAGATGTCCACTCAAAGCTGTTGTGTATTCATGGGATTTTCTGCACATTTCTGCAAGTTCACAATAAAGCTGCTCCCTTATTCACAAGGGGTCGCCACTCTGGATGGATCCGCATATTTGATTTGGCAGATTTTTACACTGGATGCCCTTCCTGACGCAACCCTCCCGGGGATTTGTGCCTCCTTCCGGAGGCAGAGACCTTTCACATGTTAGGTGAATGTGTTAACCACCACACTAATGAAACATTAAAAAAAACAAAGACTTTTACTCACTTCAGCTTGCACATTAAAATGATGGAACAGTTCTTTTTTACAGGAAGAACAATTTGTTTTAGCAAAATCTTTCACAAAAAAGGATTAGATAACAGATAGAAAATGAAACTCCAAATGAACAACCTTGCTCAAAGCTAAAAGCAAAAGTAGTCTTGGATAAGAAGGATGTTGTGTTGAGCACCCAGCAGAGTATTCCCTCCTTCTCTCTCTGGGATTTGATCTCCATGTTGTGATCTAATAACATTCCCCCATGAGACTGCAGATAGCATCCCGATTACACTACAAGAAAACAACATCCTTTCCCATGCATACACATAGGAATACTGCGTTTCATAGCAAACCCTCATCAGGACATGGTGAAATGGCATCACAGTTACTCGGGCTACTCATTCAAACCATTCCCAGTAGACATTCAGTAAAACACTGAGCAGAAACTGTACTGAGCACTGCGTTACATATAGGGTGATTCTCTGCAACATGTTTGAAATTGCTTGGAAGATTTCACTTGCTCTGCGACAAACTACACAAAAAACATTCACCCCCGCAATTTATAGCTCTTTGAACCCTGTGGGTGCAACGAACAATAGGAACAAAGCATTGTCTTTCAATTGTCTGTGACAGTGTGGGCTGCTCAGCACAGAGGCCTTCACCCTAACTATTGGGGCTGTGTTTGCTAAATGAGCCAGAGCAACACAGCGGAGCCCACAAGGCTCCACTCTCTGATACGACCAGGGGCTTTTCTCTGCCTGCACACTCTCTCCACCACCTTACCTCCTCCTCCTCCCCAATCCTTCCCCTCCGTCAGGAATCTATATTTCATAAGCGAGCTGTGGAGCTCCAGTGCCCAATTATCAGCAGATAAGGCACAGGAAGCCCTGGAGCGCCGGCACGGCTATTTAGACGGGGAGGGGGGAAGGAGCTGGAGAACGAAAGGCAGCCAGGCAGGCAGGCAGGCAGGGACCCAACCCCCCAGGGGCACTTCGCCCTCGCTATTTTTTTCTCCTCTTTTTTTCTTTGCTCTCTCTCTCTCTCTCTCTCTCTCTCTCTCACACTGACAGCCTCCTCCTCCCCCCTTACCTTAGCGGCAGGGTTCAATTAGTGCCGACGGCAGCTAGCACCCACAGCCCCGCTTAGCCCGGGAGCTGGAGCCTCTATCAGCACACACCAACAGCACGCAAGGCTGAGTCCAACGAGCAAACTAACGTCAAGGCAAGTTTTGTGTGGGTCTCACACATATAGGCCCGCACATGTATGCACGCACACAGTCGCACAATCTGAGAGGCTTTTAGTATCTCAGCCATGAGCACCACAGAGTCGTCCACATAAAATTTTAAATAAAAACTGAAAACTTTTTACTACATTTGTGCCTTTGTTTTTCCCGAGACCACAGCAAAGAGATAAAGATGATTCCATGGCTAGCCTTAAAATCCACGTGTCTGCATGGAGACTTGTTATTATTCATTGTTTCCAGGTAATAATCGTGTCTCACTAATCCCTAGCATATTACTTTTAACAATGCAGGGATTTCCTAGTTAAAGAAAGGTCAAATAAAAACTAAAAAAAGCTGACCAAATGTGACATTATCAGCAACCACACCAAATATTTCCTGTTATTTCAGTGTTTTTCAGACACACTGTTGCTGCCTCGTCAGGCTGGCACATTTAATTCAGGACTTTTCACACTCTTCTGCAGCCCCAGACCTTTATTAGCGACGGGGTAAAAGTCAATGTGCCTCTCACATTTTCAGACCCCAACGAAAAAACGAACTCCAACTGCCAATGCTGAGCAAGGTCAGCTAGGGGTCAGGCACAGCTCACGGATACGAGACGGATATCGATTCGCTGGGACAGACCACGAGCGCACACACATACACACACTTTCTCTCCCCTCCTCTTTTTCTCTACAGTCACAGGGCAGGCATCAGCCAATAGATCAGCCAAGGGCAGGAAACGGCCGGGGTCAGAGGGGACCGTGTGTGCGTGTGTGTGATGATAAGACTAACAGCCTCCTGAAAGCTGCTCCACAGCTATGCAGGACCTTCAGGCTGGGCCCATTCACCTGCAACCAAAAACCAATGGTGTAGCCATCTTACTTACACTGAAAGACTTGCATATACATGCACAAATGTTTAGTGCCTCTTATTGTGTGAGTCTCGCATGTTGTTGCCGTATGTTGTTGTTTCTATCTGTTGGCAGTTGATATTACGGAACACTTGTCACCGCAGGACAGTGTGTGGGTGTGTTTTGGTGTCACTGTCGTCTAGTGGCCTGCATTAGGGGATCCACCAACAGCAAAGGGACTGGGGTGAGACCGGAGGCTCAGCTGAAGTCATGCACATACAGCATCAGCAGTGCATGGGTCATCATGTGTGCCATGTATGATTGCTATACCTGAGTGAATAATAAATGTGTATTTCTCAGTGTGTGTGTGTTCATGTGTGCTTAAATGCACATGTGTGTATCTGGGCCGTATATGTGAAAATCTGTGAAGCAGAGGAGGGCAAGCAATGCTTCCAGGCATAGAGAGCAGGCCAACTCCATCTCCCACTACGAGGAGACAGGGCAGTATAAAGAGAAACAGCAAAGCACACTGGGTTGCATCAGTAAAGTTGTGTGAGATCTGCTGTTTTATTTGATTCAAACTAAACCAATAACTGCAACATACGCTGACTCAGATACTTAATTTAGTCACATATTTGTATCTGTTGATGCACACCATAGTTTGCATCCTCTTTGAACCTCATCTCTTTCTAGGTTTTCGCATAATTTTGGAAGATGTGACTGTTCTCATTATGCGGGGTATTCAAAAAGTAAATTTCTTGGTCATCCTATTCATTTCCTGCTCTCTTTTAGCCATCTAGACCACAAGCTACAAATACATCACGCAATTTTGATCAATAAGGAAACGACTAAAAAGAAAAGATTCAGAAACACATAAAGAAGATAGCGAGGCAGTCAGGGGGAAGTGAACTTCCCCTGCTGACGCTCTTGTTCCACAGTGAGAATCCCCCGGTCGGTAGCCTCAAACATCTGGTTCCAGTTAGCTCTCAGCGCTTTGACGCGTTTCCTGTGCTGCTGCTGCTCCACGCAGCCACGGCCACGACACACAGCCCTCCCAACGGCATGACAGCAAAACTCTCTAGAGGTGATATACTGTAGGTCATACACATATGCATACATCTACTGTATGTTCCAACAAGCCAGGAGTGCTTGAGGCTGTATTCTGGCTTCAGACCGTCTGTTACAGAAATGAGAGGGTAATGACATCATAGCCAGACTTACATTAATAATCTGTGACAGTTCCAAATAAATGTTTTGATGCCATCACGGATTTATACAACACAAACATTACTCAACTCATGAAACCTAACATTCATTCTCTATAAGCAGCCACTTCTGTATTAAAACAGTAAAGATATGCTGTGTTTTCAATGAGCACTTTTGTGTGGAAGGAAGAACTAGGAGACAAGGACAGTGACTTTACAAAATAAATAATATAGCTTTTGTTCCCAATATGAACCTCATAGTTATACTTTCTTTACACCAATCCACAGTGAGAATTTGTTGAGCAGCAGTGCGTGTCACTGTAAAGCAAATGTCTAACGCTGTTTATGTTTCATACCTAAGCTGCACTGAGGCTGTTTCCTGCCAGTTACACTGATGCAGCAATAAAGTACCAAAGCTTGAGTTTGATACAGAAGAATAAACAAGCTCTGAGGCATAGATTGCATTTTGACCTGTCATGACGGCATGTTATGTCACTCACTCTGTGTTTGACTATAATGTTTCAGTGTAACTGCCCACTTAATTAACGAAAATGCCTCTCAGCGAGGTGATTCCCTTTGTGGGGGAGTGGAAAAGGGTGACCCCAGAATGGAGAAATAAATGTGAAAGGTACAAAAAAAACAAAACAAAACAAAAAAAAAACCACAAGGAGCCCACACAGCCCTGCTGCTCTCCGAAGGAACATTGTAACCTCATAGGCTACACCGGGGATTACGGGTGGTGAAAGTGAAAATGAGGGGGTGAGAGGAGAGAAACAAAAGTGCAATGAGGAGGAGGTAAAGACACAGGAAGGAGCTTCTCAAAGGCTTTCCTGCGTTGGAGGGACTCCCTGCACCACGCAAATTTTCTATAAACAGAGCACAAAAATTATTCTGTGAAATCACCATGTGACTGGAAATTTACTAACCTCATGTTCGCCTACTCTAAAACAAAGAGCCAGGCCAGTTTCCATTTCAATTTTTAGCATACACTATAGACATGAAACATGGACATACAGCAAATCTAAGCAATTCAATATCTTCTCAGAGCTTCTTAAGAGTAGAATAATACTGCAACTGTGTTTCATTTCTTACAAGAGCGCATAAAGATCTCTCCATCAAAATTCAGTTTGTGCTTAAAGACTTTTTTTCCTTCTAGTTTTAAAAAGCCACACTTTAATTGCTCCCAAGCGCGGATGAGCATGAGCAAATGAGGACAAATGAAAGTTTAAGGAGGCAGTATTGATTTGTGTGGAGGTCAGGGGTAGGTCACCCCTATCAGAGAATCAACAAACAGCCGCCAGCACCCTTCTCAGCTAAGCCAATCACCTTCTGACCTGGTCCACCGTTACCATGGCAAATGACCCTGAACCACACAGACCATAAACTCAGCTCCTTACTGAGTGAAAGCAGCAAAGTGAAGCGCCGCAAAGATGGTGGAACCACAACAAATCTTTAATCTACAGATTTTACTCTGTTTTTCAATCTCTAGGGCTTGGCGAGTAAAATAGTGCCACTTCAGCAGAGATGTGATGCAGCTGTGCTATTGATTCACAAAATGATGTGGTAAAATTCATATTATTCCAATTAAAATGTAATTGAAAAGTGACAAATCAGGGCTTTGCCTGTATAAATCATTACAATTGAACACTCTTTACTAAAATGAACATCCGTTTTGTTGTTCCACATGCCGTTTTGCACTTGCTTCTTGTGATATTTAACACTATAAGGGAAAGATTTTCATCAATACTATGATTTTGACTGCAACAATATCATTCAACCCAATCACTCTCAAGTCATGCCTTTCCCATAATCCAGTTTTTCTATCCATATTAAAGAAAGAAATCTCAGATTCTTGTCTTATACCCACTCTTTCCAAATTACCTTCCTGCACCTCCTCTTAGCCCACTCTCCTTCTAACACCCTCCCTCCCTCCTAGGCAGGCAGGCAGTGGTGGTAACCAAGCCTCTGGCAGTGTGTTCCTGTCCTGCAGGAGCCCTCAGGTTCCAACCTGTCAATATCCCAGGCAGCATCTTGGCTCTGCTGTGGCTCAGTTAACCTCCTCACCCTCTGCAATGGCACAAGGGGCTCCTGTCCCTCTGCCAACCCAGAGACAAGCACATCCCACCCCCATCCACCCTACATCTCCTTCACCTCAAATACGCTCCTGCACCACAAACACTGAGCTCACATCTGTAAAGGGCAGCGCTCTGGCAGCAAAAGCAAGCAAGATGGCAGCTGATGGTAGTTTTCTGCTCACTGACATCTTAGATGTTTTGGATGACAGTCACGTTGGAAGCTCACTGAGGGTAAAGAGGAAGGATATTGGAGAAAAGCCTAAAGCCTGGAGGAAAGAAAAGCTCAGTGACTCAATGACAAAGGTCCCGTCATCTCGTCGTCTGTATCAGTTTCAGAGAGAGGAAGGGTTGTTGTAAGAAAATGAATAAATTTTTAAAGAGAAATCAATGTATTAACACATAGTGGGGAGGAATTTCAGAGTGGTTTAGGAGCATTTGTAATCTACAAATGCACACAGGCCTGATCCCAACCATGGTAATAAGCATGTGGCAGCATGTCACCCATCCCATCTCAAAACACACGCACACACACACACTCCTCCGTGCCTGACTGCGAGGCACCGTGGCTGTCTGCTGGGAGCTCAGGTTACGGCCCACCAGACTTTATGGAAGCCTCTCTCCCACACCCACTCTCCCCCTCCGCAGGGCTCCGGAGGAGGTATCGAGTTGCCGGTTCAGCGCCGGCCAGGCTTGGAGCTGGCGGCGGCTTGTGATCTTGGGTGCCTGTGTGTTTTATCTCCCACTCTTTGAGGATATCAGCACACAGCACTGCTGTCTCTTAAGGTATGTAGGTGTGATTTACATAGACCCTTCATGCTCATGCACGCACACACAAAATCCGGCCTCTTTCTCAGCACCTGTATCCTATATTCCCACATGCAATAAGAACAAATGAAGAACAATATTATAAAGCACTACATTTTCTCACTTAGCACTAGGTTTGTGTACCCATGGAGACAACTTTCATTGTATTCTTTTTTTCAAGATGCTCATCTCTGTGATTTTGCTTTCACCTTTGTAGAAGTGAATGAAGTTTTTACTAAACAACTTTTAAGCAACAGGGTTTCGACTTTCAACTTTAGATGGTCTCTAGCTCTTGCGTCTTTACATGAACTAAGCCAACTTATGTTACTTTGAACAAACCATCTGCCAAAAGAACGTAATGAGTGTAAGAATCTTTTAAAACTGACACTATATATAGTATATAGCACTTTCAATTTTTCAATGCACTGCAGAAGAAAAATTCTGATGACTTCTGGGGTACTGAATGACACCACAAGTCTCAGTGAAAGATGCCCCAAAAACACGAAGAGTAAAACCAAAACTATCTGCAGCTACAGGGTAGATACCACAAGAGCTAAGGAAAGATGCTGGTATGTTCTGACTCTAGACCCTGTATGGGATGGGTGTCAAAGCCTAGCACTTCTTCACAACTGAAATGACAGGTAAATGTAATGGAGTGCCCCTTTAAGAGAGGACTTTCTGTTTCATGAATTGTACAATTATGCATACATAACCAAAGACCACCACTACAACACCTATGTCCCTTCCAAATCCCATGGTGCTATCTGAGAGAGTGACTTGCTAAACTCCATCTATGAGAATCTCGCTGTGGCACATCTGCATGAAGGAGTCGGAGGAAAGGTGCACTCGCAGGTCAACATCGTACACACCATCTATATGCAGGGACCTTGTGACGGTTCTACCGCAAGCTCGCTTGCTAGCCCGGCATGGAACGGCACTCATGAATATTGCATGGAGACATCTGCCACCTCTGAATTATAGATCTGTGGAGGCCCAGCATATGGGAACAGCCCAGCAAGTGCTAATGGCTAGCTCCCCATGACAAAATATGGGTTAGAGGCACGTGAATGATAGTTGGGTCAGGCAACCTTTCAGTCATGTGAATGTGAGGTGGATTATAAATGTGATTATTTACATGTCCTTATATGTGTGTGTGTGTGCATGCTTGTTCATGTATGTGGAATGAGGATGGATATACTTGTGGGATTTTGTTATTTGACCACAAACAAGCATCTAAATTACAGACATCCAACTTGCCCATGTGTACATGAGCAAGCTAGTAAATCATAGCATGTGTAGCTCATGCAGCTCTATAGCTAATATGACTTTCTCACATGGGAAAAGTGAATTTCCACACAGGAATTTTAAAAAGTCAATCAATCATGTAAAAACACATCGCAGCACATGATTTTTCTTTAATTTAGCTAAACCAGTGGATGTTAAAAAAAAAAAAAGACTCAGCCCAACAAGCAATGGCGAATGTCTTTGAGCCTTTTATGTAGGTCTCCTCCAGCTGAAGTGCAGCTTGCTTGAATATTCTATACTCTGGTTGCAAGGCCTGCTCTTTAAAGAAGAAGAGAGAGGATGGGGGGGTTGGAAGGATTGGGGTTTATTTTCTTCCGGCCCAGTCGAGCAGGGGGCCTGGTCTACCCGGGACCACTTCGATCTACGCCTTTCTCTCTGGGATTATCCTCTTATCAGCGCCGCAAAAGCCAGGCTAAGAAGCGCCAGTAATTAGCCTATCTTTAATTAACAAGCACTTTGCTTCAAAACCACCCACAGTCCATGTAGGCTCCCATTTGGAAGGCAGTCAGCACGGCGTAAGGATGAGCAGACTTAATCTTGTTTTTGTCTGAGCAAGAGAGAGTGAACATGTAGAAAAGGGCAAAGTTCATTTTCAAGTAGTTGGAGAGTCACACCATGCAGAACGTCCCTCATGCATGCTAGATTGCAAACAAGCCTTTCTACACCGCAGGTTTCAAAGGGAATCCTACCACCCACCACTGTTCCACTTTGTTGTGCATGTGTGTTCGTGATGTATGTGTGTGTGTGTGTGTGCTCATTTGAGTGGTTACACTAATGTGTGGATGGATTATTGCACTCAAATTATGCTACCACTCACCATCATTCACAGACCTAACTTTCCAGGTTTACTGAAGCCTCCTTCGAGTCTGCAGTGGAAACTTGTGTGGGAGAAGATGAAGGACAGAAGTCACTTCCATGCACCTCGCTGAAGATTAGAAGAGAGAAGGTTCACAACCCCACTCTAAACTGCCACCTTTTGGAGAATGCATAGTTCTGAATACTTGCAATAAAATGATGTGGAAAACAGTAACACAACTAAGTGGTCCAATAAGTGATATTGTGGTCACAGATCACAGATTACTGGGTCATCGTTGGAGCAAGTCGACAGCTCCAGATGAAAAGAAGAAACTGGGTCTAGGAGAAAGAAGGTAAATCGTGCCCTAGCTTGGCCTGGCCCTGGCACTGCCAAGCAGGAGGGGAGGCCCCAGCATGCATACATTAGCGGTGCTTAGACGCACTAATTGCTTCTCACTTAGACAAATCTCCTGCAAATCACGGCTGTGCCGCCAGCACTGCCCGAGCCCCCCGGGATGGAAAGACGGCAGGCAGGCGGACGGAGCGAGAGGCAGGAGGAAGAAGAGGAGGAGGAGAAGGGGGGTGGCAAGTGGAGCGTGTGTACCAGAGGCGCCTTGGAGCAGGATGGAGGAGGGAGGAAGGAGTAGGATGAGGAGTGGGGTGGGTGGGGGTTGCTCCCATGAGAACGGAGAGAAAAGAAGAGGAGAGAAAGACAGGGAGAAGCTTCAACACTTCAAGAGTGTCTCTCTCTCTCTCTCTCCATCTCTGCTCATCCATAGTCCAGGCTGAG
>VUQI01028194.1:0-14837 GCA_015106735.1 Paratilapia polleni
TTTAGTTGCCTTCTGTGGTCTTTTAGGCCTTTTGATGTTGCTGAGATTGAACCAGATTGTTGATTTGACCGTTCCTAAACCTTTTGCCATCTCTCTGATATGGTTATTTGGTGTTTTCAGCCTAATGATGGCCTCCTTCACTGACATCTCTTTGGGCCTCAAAATTACAGTGCAAAGCTATACAATACAAATTCAACACTTTGAATCAACTTCAGATATTATGTCTGCTTCATTTGTCATGAAATAACAAGGGAACAGGCCTCATCTGGCCATAAAACTGCTTGTCAGTCAAATGTCCAATTATTCTCGAGCCTCTGAAGATGGAGGACTGTGTATAAATATGGCTGTAACTCCTAAATAGTTAATGCAAATCTTTTATCCCTTGAATTACTGCACTTCAATCATATATTGATTGTTTGATTTAAAATCCACTGTGGTGGTATACAGAGACAAAACTACAAAAAAATGTGGCTTTGTCCAACAAATTATATACCTAACTATATATAATAAATAATATAAATAAAATATAAACATTATTTTTAAAAAGTCTTTGAGTCTGGAAAGTGAAGCTAATGTGAAAGTACCATAACCTGAATTCTCATAATAGCCAGCAGTGAGCAAAAAGACTTCTGACAAAAAAGACACAGAGAAACGGACAACCATTCAGGTTTACAATCACACCTACACCCAGTTTAGGATCACCAATTATCCTAACTGTGGGAAGAAGCCAGAGTACCCAAAAAGAACCTACACAAGCATGGGGAGAAAATGCAAACTCCAGACAGAAGGGCCTCAGTCGGTTTCAAACCAGGAACCCTCTTGCTATGAGGAGACAATCCTAACCACTGCACCACCGTGCCACAGCAACATGATATTCATTTTGTAAATTATTGTGCAAATTAGCATAAAAAAGGTGATAAAGGTGGATATGCATTAGAGCATGGCTACATATAAATGGCCAGTCACTGAGTGTGGATAGTGTCCTCTGTTTATTCCACCCCTCGCTCTGTTTTCAAAAAACCAAGATGAAGACAGACAAAATGCCAAAGTTCAGGTTGCAGAACAGGGAGTCCACAAACCATCTTTAAATTACAATTTATGGTATTTGGTCAGATATATAAAAATCAGAGAATTTCCTCGTTATTCTGAAGAGTTGTGAATGTGTGAACCATATTTAGATATTTAAAATAATATTTCATGCAAAACTTAAAACGGCAATTTCATGGTGTCATTAGAAGAAGCGTGGGGAGCCTCACCAAAACAACCACCAAAGTGTCTGCACATAATGTCTTTATATAAGCTGTTAAGATGTTTCAGTTTGAAACAAAAGTGGTGGACTGTCCAACAGACAGTCATCATTAGAGCCATACCGTGCCTTTCCTATATCATCAACACAGCAATAAGAATATTTACTGGGTTTTATGCCAGTTTAGGCCAAGAGTTAGTTTCACCAGGTGGGTACCCACACACATCGCTGGTTCACGCTATTCTTATTCCCTGAAATATTCCAGCCAACCAGTAAACTTTGGTGGGAGCCCAACTGCCCCTACAACCATAAACTGAATCTTTCTCTGGTTCTTCCACCCCTGTTTTTCCAAAGGAAACAGGAAAAACAAACAAAACTGCTGCTGTTATACTGTTGTCAGCTGATAAATTGATCTATCTGCCTACCTATTTGGTGTGATTTTTATGAAATATGGTACCATGCTGGATTTATTTTAGAATGGCTTTGATGTTAAACCTACCTTCTGTTCAAGGTGCGCTCTCCGTATGGAGACCTTCTGCTCAAGTTTCTGCTGCTCTCGCTCATGTTGGGTCTCCATCTGTGACTTGGTTTTTTTCTGGTAGGCGTCCAGGAGTTCCATCTCTTGCTTCAGCTGCTGCTTCAGAGCTTGGCACTCCGTTTCCTGCTCCGCGTCTAATCGCATCTAGAAACATGGCGAGACAGAGTTAGCAACAAACATTAGGAGGTATAGCTGTTGATGTTAAAGCTGTCAAAATTTAAAACTGTTAAAACACGGATGCTCATTAAGATATCATTAAGTATGTTGTCCAAATGTGTCGATGAATGAGCCCCACTTTTGCCACTTATAAGAAAATGCTTCATACCGCTTGTGACGCCATCATCTCATTGATGCTCTTCTCATACTGCTCAGCCAGTATGGCCAACTTGCGCGTCTGTTCCTCTTTCAGGCCCTTCAGGATGGTCTTATGGTCGCCTTTGGGAGACACCTCCAGCTGATGGTTCCTAAGAGCCTTGTACTGCTTGTTCTGCACCTTACAAGTGTCCTGAAATTGTTTCTTGATCTGCATCTCCAGGGTCTGAAAAAGTTTAAATTATTGAATGTTAGCGTCACACTCTTTTCTCATTATACTTGAAGTTAAAGCAAAATTACTACTTAAAGCCATCTTGATATGACTGGTTCAGTTTGACTTAAAGACATCATTCAGTGGTTCTTAATTCAACTGACTGATTTGGCTTGCGGATTCAAAACATGAGAATTTTACTCAGTCTACCCTTTCAATGTAGATTAAAATAAAATTGAATGAATAAAATAATTAGTTTGTTAGCAGTGGCCTCGAACATTTCAGTTTCCATAAGTGGGCTTCCCGTCACTGTGATATTAGATAAAGGAAGGAGAAGAGATTTATATTTGTGAAGGCTTTAACACACGTTTTGGAGGAAGCAGTTCTCACGGCAATGTGATTACTGTTTTTCTACAGGTTACTATTGGACTAAATATTTCAGCCAAATTGAATGTAATGAATGCATTGTGCAGTACCTGCATTAATTTAAACCCATGATTTTGTCATGTCATTATGAACAAGTTTACAGGATAGCAACTCACTACTACATAGAATACAGTGGGAATGAGAAAGTTTCCGGCACCTTGAGGTTTCTGGGCTGCTGTCGCTGCTCCAGAGTGTGTTTTCTGTGCAGTTCTCTTTGCCGCCGGTTGTTGTACTCCTCCTGGTTTTCGAGCTCTGTCTGGTGCTGCAGCCGCATGAGTTCGACACGCAGCTTCTGGAGCAACTGAAGCTGCCTGCGCTCCAAGTCCTGGGTGGACTCGTCCTGCCGGATCATCAGTGCATGTTCCATCTCCTTCTGGGTCCTCTTCTTGTTCAGCTCCTGGGACATAAAAATAGATTGCTTTGAATGACAGTATATGCAAAAGCTGCTTTCCACTGTTTTGTGAGGCTAGATTATTTATCTGTCATTGGATATAGTTGCTTATGAAATCATAGTATTTCTGATTTTGATTATTTTTGATTCTTTTTTTTTTATCTTTATCTTATCTTTATCTTTTTATCTTAAGGTTCTTTTTGCTGAAATATATGAAAACATTTAGTGTCTTCTTCAATATGCCTATGCAGATGACGTACATCTTTACACTGGTGTGTTACAATCTGAGTGCTTCCCTGGGAAAACCTTTTCCCCTGTGGAAGAAAAAGCTTTGCACTCTGTATGAATCCCAAATTTTTGTTATTTTCACCTTTTTTGTTTGTTTTTTGTTTCTTATCATTAACTGTAAACTGAATGCCTCAGGATTTTTGGAAAGTTCGTGAGAGTAGCAGTTTGAAGATATAACTTTATGACTGGTATCCTATAATCAATAATTGTCATTAGTGTAAATAACTATACAATATACAACAGATTATTAATAGTGAAGGTAACTGTTAGTTGCTTCCTCAATGCTACAAGACCTTGTGTCCAAATATCTTCTGAAAACAGGAGTCAGCCCCAAAATTGTGACTCTCTTGGTCTTGGTGGCACATTATGTTACATAATATCAGGAAATCGCATTACCTCTCTCAGTTGCTCCTGTTCAAACTCATGCTTTCTGAGCAGACTCCGGCGTTTGAGAGCCCTACAACTTCGGTCATACACCAGCCTCTGCTGGGCCAGCAGGTGAGCTTCCTCCTCAGCCTGTGAGCGCTGCATTGTTTCTTTGTGCCTCGACAGACGCTCCTGCTTTTCCTCCTTGGGTATACAAGGGTCATTATCCATCTCCTGTAACGCAACACAAACTGTGTGAATGGAGTTTGTATGATGTGAAGACTTTCTCATAGAAAACGTGCTTCACGTATTCTCTTAGAATACGTGAAGCAAGAGATTCAGTTCATAAACTTATTTATTTATAATCTTATGATGATATTTACTTCCTTGATCTTCTCTTTGCAAAGCCTGTATTCCTTTTTCTGGTTTTCTAAGAAAGAAGTCAGCTCTTTCTTTTGCTGAGCAACAATCTGTTGCTGGATCCTCCTCTCTTCTGCTGCAACTGACTTCATCTGTGAAGAGACATTAAAATAATCAGATGATCACCTTTTATTGAAAGCCTCTCTCACAGACACAAGTGAGTCAATGTGAGTTACATCACTCTTTAGTTTTCATCTCATTCATAAATAACACCTGCTGCTGAGGCTGTACCTCTTTGTCTGTTTGAGCAGCATGGCGTTTGGCCAGTCTTTCCAGCTCAATGTAAGTGTTGTTCGCATGTGTCTCCAATTCCTTCTGCAGCCGGAGCCTATGCTCATCCATCTCGGCCTTTAGCCTGTTCTCCAGGGCGATCAGCTGCTTCTGGTGCTGTCGCCGCATGCGCTTATACCCAGACATCTGCACCCGCAGCTCAAAGTCCTGCTCATGCTCCTCGATCTACCTGATGCCCTAGATGGAAGAATAGGGGAAGCAGGAAATAAAAGAAACTGGGCAGGCAGAAACAAGCAGCCACATACTGTACAAAAAATTGCAAACTAAAGAGTAACCAGAACCCAGATCAGTACACACCCATAACAACCTAAGAAATGAATAAAGGCAGCATGCTTTGTTGTTTAAGCATCCTAAATTTGTAAGATGCCACTATTCAAGCCTCAACACAACAATCTAAAATAACTGAGAGAAGAGGTGGAAAATTCACCTTAATATGAGACAAAAAAACTAAACCTCATTGGTAAAAGATATCGAGCAGTCATTTACATGGATTACATATAAATGCAATACACACACATCAAAGCAGAGGCAGAGAGGGTAGCTGAGGATGGAAAAAATGACATCCATTAACAGGATCTGGTTGCCATGACTACAGATGTACAGCTGAGAACACAGACATCCCTTCCCTCCCTCCTCATCCCCGCGCCGCCAAGCACGCTCACATATACTAGCGCACGAGCGCGCGCAAACACACACACGTATTTTGGTTTTTTGGTTTTTTTTTTAATGCAAACGGTGGAGAGGGAGCTGCGTACCAAAGATGCTGATTTGATGGTGGCAATGTGTTCACAGATCTTGCAGTCGAGAGACCGGCTCTTGAGAGAAGTAGGCCGCAGCTCTGGCCTGGTGTCCCTGTGCACAGCCTCATCCCTCACGCAAGCATGGTCCTGCAGGGAGGGAGGAAAAGGGGGAGATAGTGGGGCTGGGTACTTCCCAGGCCCTCCGCACTCGCTGGTTCTGCTAGAGCTGCTATTACTGCTGAATCTCCCTGAATGCAGCACAAATCCAGCGTTAAATGCATCCTTCCCCCGCTTGTTCCCCCGCTACTGGCTGCAAGTCCTTGCTAAGAGAGAAAAGGGCATTGCCAAACAATTGCAGGCAGCACCGAGAAGGCAGCCACTGGATGTAGTCGCTTTTTTCCTGGCGTCCCCCTCTTCCCAAAGAGGAGGAACCAAATGGCTCCGGTGGATACGGGTGAATTATGCAATGCCTACCATTGATAATCGGAGAAAGATACCACAGGAATGTATTTTACAGCCACTCTTCTTTTCCGTTTCAAAATGCAAGAGATATTGGGGAGGAAAAATAGTTTCCCTGTGTTCCTGTGGTCGCATGTGGTGCCATATTTGAAATAATTTGAATCAGATAAGGCACATCCAAACATGGTTTTCCCTCGAATATGTCGCTTGAAGATCCGTTTGTATTCCACTCGAATTTCTGTCCTACATTTACAGCGCACTTGGTCATGGTAGGTGGTTCTGGTGCCTTCTATTCATCTCTTTGCTCTGTCCCTCTTCTACACTCCCCCTTCCTTTAAAGAGACACCACAATACTACTGGCACATCTCAACACTGATGAAGTAATTCCACACGGGAAGAGATCTTCAAGCAAACACGTATAGATGATATGATCAGAATAACGTGCAGGTGTTTGTAAGAAAAATTGCATTTGTGTTATTTAACTTGTATCAATTATACAAACACATTTTCATCAGAAAATTTAATGAAAGCATTAAAATAATGTAATGACTTTTATACCCTTTGAATGAAAATGTCTTCTCTTTTATTTCATTGGAGGTAAATGGGGGATTAGACCGACATTCTGTAGCTGTCTTTGAGCAATTCTTGTGTTTTGCAGTAGGCATACTAACAAAGAAAACGGATGGATGTTATAATTCCTGTCATTACTCCATGCGGCTGCTGGAGGGTGACAGAGGACATAGACTCGGGGTCTCTCTCTCTCCATGGTGCTGAATCTTAGTCAAACGCAACCGGCTAGCAAGGGTCGACTTTCCAGAGAGGAATTGCCATAGGTTGCAGTTCCTCTAGTGGCCACTGGAGGCTGGCTCCAAAAGCGAGTCTATCTCCTTAGACTCCTTTGTTAAAATATTCAACTTTATAGCATTTAAAGGCATCTTTACCACCAGAAAACGGTTTTGGCCTCTGTGGATAGTTTTCCCTTCATAACAACTCTGAGTGGGGTGATTTTTTTTTTTTAAATAACAAATCCACCTGGATGCTGGAGTTAGGGCCATGATCACTTCGATTGGCAGGTGTCCTGACACAGGCAGCTGGAGCCAGTAGGCATCTGCTAGACCTCACCTTCACTACTTTGAGTCATTAAACTGGACCTCTCCTCTCTCCTTGCCTTTTGGAGCATTTTAATGGCTTACTATGTGGTACAGACCATCTAAGAAATTTGTGCTGTTTTATTAGCCTGTTACTAAGTGCTAATTAGCCAATATGTGTGTCTGCATGTTGCACCCATACATTTTATGAATGCAGATTGCTAACCAAGCTAGCCAGCCTTAGCTGGTAATTTAGCACCCTACCCTTTGGCTCCAAAAAAATAAAATGGTGGCGGCCAAAAAGCTAATGCTGAGGTTTCAAAATACAGAACCCAAATTCAGTTTGTGATATCATGGTGGTTACTTCCATCTTCTATACTCTCAATGCCTGTGAAGCTCAAAAAGAAAAAAAAAAAGTTGCAGTTCCTTGAATGGCCGCTTGAGACTGCCTCCAAAAGTGAGTCAGTCCCCATGAAACCCAGCCTGGGACAAAAACGGGTTTGGTCTCTATAAATTCGTCCTTTATGACGTGCCTGATAATTTTGTGACCAAACGGACTCCTCTGCAAAGACTTTACATTACAATGCACCAACTGCACATGTGAAAGAAGTATAACAGGAATGACTACTCAGCCGTGGTGCCTCCACCTGTCTGTGTCCGTCTCCCCAACAGAGTGTAATCAAGGCTTTAAAGGTATGCATTATATTATGTGTGAAGGATGCCATTTTTTCTTGTTCAGTGTTAAAAGACACTCTAAGGAGTTGGCTGTTCAGATTCCTCATAAGGTACATTTTGCTTTAAGTCTCTTTTTCTCTAGCCAAAGTTAGCATTGTATTTATTATCACAGTGAATTATTGACACACCTTGTTACCAAGGTAGTTAGCCAGTGTTAGCATTAACCTATAATTCCCAGGATCTAACCTCACTGCCAAATATGGTCATATCAGAGTTTAAAGTAAAACTGATAGGAAGGCCAAAAATCAAACTCAAGTCTTCAGAACAGTGGTTCACAAACTAATGGGTGACATCACTGTGGCTGTATAAATACTTTATCTATATCAAACAAGCCCCTATCACCACATGATGTTATATCTAGTCTGTTTCTTGACTCAGTGGGCTGCACAGAGACTGCTGGATGTGTTAATGCATTTTAATGTTCTGTTAATCAAAGCCAACCTTACTGTCTGGGGTGATTTTGGGATATTTTAATCCCTTCTTTTTTTTTAAATCTGACTCACCATTAATCAAGATGAAGGACAAAAGGGAATGGGTAAAAGAGAAGGAAGAAAGAAACTTTATTTTTTTCATTTTTAGAAAACTTTTACTCCAATTAAATCTGAGGAGATGGATTTTCACCCTGCTGGTTTGCATCTTTATTACTCACAGACCAAAATAACCAAAACAAAACAAGGATTAGTGAAAAATTTCAGACAATTTTGTCTCGTTTGAATTGGCTTTTCACTTTGGTTATAAATGATAGAGAAGGACTTTGGAGATGTACAGTACCGTGCAAAGGTTTAACAAGGATACTGAATGATTACATACATTGTGTATGTTACTTATTTCTACAGTATTTTCTATTTCTGAAAAAGCATGTGGACTGCCATTCATCTCTTTTGTTTTGACACTTTACTGACACTTTCCTCAAATCAAGCTAATAAAATTTGTCAAAGTCTTCTGTCCCTTTACTGGCTCCGGTCTTTTCAAAGATTTGTTATGCAATATTCTGTTTCAACAATAGATGTCACTGTTGACTTCAGTGTAGTACCTGACTTCTAGACACTTTCCAGGCTCTGCATTTGCAGAGATGATACTGTGACACTATGCTGTGGAAATCTTACTCGTGCTGGAAAACCAGACAGGACACTCAAACGTCTTATGCAGAAATGTTTATTGTAGCAAGCTCAACATCACAAAGAGCAAAGATGACGATGACCAGTTATGAAGGCTGTGAAATAACAGGGCATATTCAAACTCATTCTACACAACTACAGTTTTCTCCTGCCTACTTTTAACTCATTGGTCTTTAGGCCAATAAAGAGCAGGAAGGTTCCAGTCTATCCTTCTAAAACATGATCAAGGTGATGCCCCTACAGATTACCTGGGCTGTTCACAGACACTGGGTCGTGACGTTGCCGCATATCCAGTCCCAGATAGCAGACACATTTATACCTAGTCTGGGATACTTTTGGCACTTACAGATCAGTTACAGCACTGGTAGGGATTGTGTGGGCCAGATGTGACCCAAATGTCACAGTACACCTGACATCAAGCCCATATGAAATGGACCTGAGACTGAGTTGAGGCAGTCTGACTCACCCTAAGTCAATGTGGCCCGAACTTAAATGTGGTGCCCAGAAAACTGCATACGGTGGCCACGTTTGAGCCAAACATTCTTTGCAATTTGAGGTGTGTGACCTTTGAGACCAGCGCTAAAAAGAAAACTCCTTTACACTTCACATTTTATATTTAGTGTAGGTGAAGAGCTTTATTTTATTTATTTCTGCATATATTTTGCACATTACTATTTATTGTATATATTACACAATGCTTGAGAAAACATGTTTGTAGTAAATCTTTTCAAAAACTAATATTGTGCAATAAGTCTCTAAGTTGGAAGATGTACACAGGCCAAATAAGTGGTCTTTGAGCTTAATTGTTTATTAACGTCTATATGAAGAAAAAGAAACCTGAAGTTAGGCATAGATCTCATAGAATGAGGAGGAAATAAATTCCCAAATGTGACACTAAGTAGATCTTCAATGCCCTCTTGTGGGGACGATTTGACAAGCATTTTCAGTATGCCTTGAAAAGCAGATCAGTGGATGTACAATTATTACAGACCAAACCGATTCCTGTTAATCCTGTAATCTAATAAAATATGCATATAAATTCCTTTGATGGCAGATGCTGTTTGTTGCATTTGTTAATGACTATATGATATCTGGACAGCTTTAAAATGCTACTTAGTCAAGACACCATCATATAAAGATTCAGTTCAAACTCATAAACTTAATCTGTAGAGTTTTTGGGTCCTTTTATGCATCAAAAGCAAAATAAGAGAGGGTTGTCACTAGGTTGACACTAAACTGTTACTTTACTGCACTTGTGATGAAGAATTGAGCAGTATCAAATGGTCTCTCATGGCAGGAAAACAACCTGGTTAGTAAATTGCATTTATAATGCTAGAACGAGTAAGTTTTCCTTCTCTTTATGTCTGCAAAGATTGCTACACATAACTTGAGCTACATCTGACTGAAGTTTCAAGCTCTGCTCACTGGTTTCGCTTTTCCTCTTCCTGCTTCTGTCTGATCTGAACTGGTATGACAATCTCATTGCCCGGGATGCTGCTGGATGTCCCAGGGAGCGGGGCCTCCACAGACAGGACTCCATCTGCAGACAATGACGAACCGATCTGCTGCAAGTCAACCCCTTGTGGCAACCTTAAAAGAACGAAGAGAAAGTTTACCAGTAAATAACAGTACAATGTATTTGTTTCCTCTATATGTTTAACACATTCTGAGAGACTAATTTAACAGAAAACAACCTATATCTGTCACTGAATACTATTATTGCTGCAGAATCATCTGTGTTTATGTTGATATTCTCACCTTCTGTACATTTTATTGATTGTATGCATCCACAATTTTTTTTTTTTTTTTTTATGCAAAAGGTCAAAATTCATCAGACAACCTACTTGTATTTACGAGTGAAGCACCGTGAAACCAGTCCATGCTCATCCTGCCTTTCTTCATGAGTTCCTTGAAATTAACAGCAAGCAAACACAAATACTTCTAGTGCTTGTTATGATGTTTTTCATCACATATTTCATCATAAATCTGGCTTATGGTCAATCTAAGAAATGTACACTACCTGATATTTGTAAGTAACCCTCCTTGGTTGTGATTGTGATCTCTTCAGGTGAGAAGTGATTGACGTCAAGATTAATCTTCCAGCTGTTTGGCCCTGTTTGGATCTCTGATACTCCACTTGTCAGCTGTCTCAGACCCTTCTGGTCAGGTTGCAGACCGGTGAATGGGGGCAGAAGGGGACTTTGTGTGTAACCTGGCCAGGAGAAAGATGCCAGTCTCCTCTTCGCCCATTCTAACCAGTCCAGATCACTAGGCTCCAAGAAAGGAGGGAGTCCAAAATCCTGCGCAAAGATACGGCTTGGCTGTGTCCAATTTGGGAAAGGCTCCCAGTCCACATCTCGGCGGAAAATGGGACGAGATAATGTTTTGTTTTCTTCACCCATATCCTAGAAAATTAGCTCAGTATGAAGGAACGGGATGTTGTAACTGCAAAGAGTGTAGCTCCACTTTGACAAACAAGTCTAGACTGACGATCAGGATCCAAACAATAGAGCAGCTGTATTTTTATTGTCCAACAGAAAGTGAGCAGGAAGTCCAAGGAAAAGGGTTCTTTGGCATCTGCATGCTCTACTCTCACACTTTAAACTCCCGGGTGAGTCACTTTAACACTTGTGTGGCCGTAAGCGTGATCTAAGGAATGAGGATGACCTATGAGATGAGCTTGGGGTGTTACTCCTCTGTTGCCCGGGACATGGAAGGGATAATGCTAATCATTTGTATTTATATCTCTTGAGTATCTGTGGCAAGTTGTTGGTGAATGACTCTGGAAGCAGCAAGCAGACAGGTTATTCAGCAGCGGCCTCTGCAGTCTTGTCACATACTAGTGCTCTTTGTCCACAGAAATCACGGCCTTGTGTGAGGGAACAGCACGTACATTCAGAGTAACACAGTAAACAGCAGTGTTACGTTCACTTTTTAAACCCAAGATTGAATACAAAAGACAAGACCAAATAAAAACAATCCTGTGATAAACGTGTAGGGCAAGCGGTTGTTTACCACAAAACTAAAGATGTGTTTACAGCCCGGATAAAGTGACTGACTGAGAGATTGACGCAGTGGAGTGTTTGTGAGGAATTTCACATGAACAGATAAATCTGGGGGACAAGGGTGATATGTTAAACAAATACTGAGCCAAGCTTTAGATTAATAAATAATTAATACTTTTAAATACATTAAAATAATTATTTTTGATTTATTTAAAATAATAATTAATAATTATTAATAGAATTAGTTAAGGGTCAGAAGTCAAACATAAAGGAAAGCGTGGCAGAAATAAAGTGTCAGCACACAGTATGAGAAATGACACTGACAGTAATATATCTAGTGTAAGCAGATTATTTCATTATCAAAGCAAACATTTTAAAAACATTGATTGGAAAGTTGGCTGTACTGTTAGCAGCAGACAACATTTGTGTATCATTTGAGAATTATTAGCATTGATGTACAGTAGGTATGAATGTAATTAACATGACTAATCATCCTAATTGATAGACCTGAGCTGTCATCTGCCACGCTTTGCATTTATTTGAGATTGTGTCGTGACAGTTCCTGGAATATTTTTTTTAACCGTGTCAGTGTATGTCTAAATGCACAGCACAGTACAGAGACAAAAGGCTGAAACGTACAGCAACAATGCAATGTTAAGTCTGAGTCTTACGGTATGTGTGTGGCAAAGACTATTGTTAGCTTGATGGAAGCACGAGATTCACCTTCTCAGGATGCTACAGAATACAATGTATTTCAGTTACGTTTTGTTGAAGAAATCACACAATAGCCAACTGTATATCAATATTTATTAACATTTTAGGAATACACAAATAATAAAGTGCATTTTTTTGTCACTAAATACTCAGTTTCTTCAGTAGTCCAAACATTTATATTTTTTATGTGATTGTCAAGAGTGGAGTTTTTAAACAGTAGCAACTTTGCTGGATCAGTCAGCCTACTGAACAGAGGGTACTGTATGTTACCAAATGAGGCCTGCCCCCATTTTTTACACATAGTATCCGAATGACTTCCTGCAAACAATATGAACTCACAACCCTAAAAGAAAAGCAGCACGGTTTAAACGTTGAACCTAAAGAGAGTTTAAATATATTGTATGTAGTTATTTAACTGTGCAGAGACCTGTGCTCAGAGGCACAGCGTGCCAACAGGCAAGGCAGGCAACTGCTTGGGACCCCAGGCCAGTGGGGGGCCAACCAAAGGCTGACAATCTTTAAACTACAGCAGTGGCAATGTGCAAAGTTTGCAGTGACAACAGGGGAGGCCTGACCTCCCCAAGGGGGCATCACCTGATTCCACTCATTCCTGTTGTAAGTGGTGTGCATGATTCTCTTTAAACAAACCTAATAGCAATGAAAGCCACTCAATGAAAATGAATAGGAGTTATTCTTCTGGGAGTGAAAATAGAACACAAAAGAGAAAGAGGAGAAAAAAAGCACAAGTGGAGCTGATAATAACAATTAAATATAAAGCTAAATAACTACATGCAGCTAATCTAGCCTTAAATCTGGGGGAGAGGCACTTGAATAACATAACTTCCACTAGCATTATTTGTTTCGTTTACTTTGACATTTAACATCAGTTAACTTAGCAAGCTGAGCAGCCTAGCGTGTCCAGCTCTGTTGGCCATGATGAGTGGAGTGCATGTGGCCAGGAGTCAGAGTCACAACACCGGCAGTCGACCTGTTAGTGTGGCTAGCAGGCTGAAAGAATGCAGAAGCCAGTAGTTACAGTATTCACTTCATAACCAGTCAACCAGTTGGTCTTGGACGTTATTACTGAATATAAACATGGTCTCTCCCAATTCTAGAGTAACGTCACCTATTGTTTTATAGGATCATTATTGTTGTTGATGGTGGTGGTGTCAGATTATTTATAACATAATGGTAATGAACACTGGTTGGAGGGGCCCCTTGTGAATTTTTGCCTAGAGCCCCAACAGACTCTAGAGTCACCACTGTCTGTGCTCAGTCTTTTGTTATGATTTTATCTGCATTATGTTGCCAGGGTTCATAAAGTAAATTATATGAATTTTTCTGTATTTTTTCTGTCTGTAATGTTAACATTTGACAATTCTGTGAATGTGAAGAATAAAAACAATAACACAAAATACAAATTAAGACCTGGGTTATAACAGTGTCGTTTCAGGTAGATTTCCTCCTGTCTGAGTAATAATTTTTCAGTACATGGAGATATGAATATATAAAATATAAAAACAGCAAGTTTCCTGGTTAAAAGCCTTCACTTGTCTCAACTTCTTCTGAATGTTCAGCTTTTCTGAAATTGAAAGACATACAAAATGAAAGTAAAAACAAAGGAGAGCGAAAACTGACTTTCATTCAGTAGCAGGACACTATAATATATTGTTGACAAAATAAGTCCATATCATCTGTATTTATTAATGCATTAATAAGATCAACTTAAAAATTTCGTACTACACCTTTTCCGTTTCCTGGAGTGGAGCACGATTGCTGTTATAATTACGATCAGAGTCACAGCTCCAATGACTGAACCGACCACAATCCCTGTGACATTACCTGAAAAGTAGCAGCGACAAAACGAGAGGTTTTCCACTGAGTTAAGAACATCAAGAATAAAACGGGACTGACTTGATTTTTAACTGCGTAAGTTAAGACTGAAACAGGAATTAAACAGGAATCACAGAGGACATGCAACCAAGGTCCCCAGCCACATTCAGAGTTTGATTTAGTTATATATATATTTATATTTTATATTTATATTTACAGCTCCAGAAAAAATTAAGGGACCACTCCAAAATGATCAGTTTCTCTGATTTTGCTATTTATAGGTAGATGTTTGAGTAAAATGAACATTTTTGTTTTATTCTATAAACTACTGACAACATAACTCCCAAATTCCAAATAAAAATATTTTCATTTAGAGCATTTATTTGCAGAAAATGAAAAATGGTCAAAATACCAAAAAAGGTCCAGTGTTTTCAGACCTCAAATAATCCAAAGAAAACAGGTTCATATTCATTTTTAAACAACACATTACTAATGTTTTAACTTAGGAAGTGTTCAGAAATCAGTATTTGGTGGAATAACCCTGATTCATGTGAAGAGCCAGGCTGAAGTTTGCAAAAGACCATAAGGATTGGACCATAGCGGACTGGAGTAAAGTCATCTTCTCTGATGAGTCTAATTTCCAGCTTTGTCCAACA
>VUQI01028195.1:0-11345 GCA_015106735.1 Paratilapia polleni
CCTGCCCCCCCCAACACACACACACACACACACACACACACACACACACACACACACACACAACCTCTATCTCCCTCCCCTCTCTTATCTTCAGCTCTCCAGCTCTCTGTCTGTCCAACTGAACTTCTGTCCCCCTTCCTCCTCCTCTCACCTCTTCCTCCCTTCTTTCCATGAGGAGAAATCCCCCATTTGCGCCATCCTCATTCCTCCTCTTCCTCATCCTCAGTCAGTATGTTGGTAATGACACTCAAGTTGTTGATTGTTGAATTTCATCATATTACACTGGAATATACTGAAGTACATGTAGCTGAGGATACTGATGAATTTTATTTTGAAGGCTGCAGGTGGACACCTCTGCTCCTGTCCTCCTGCTGAAACTTCTCAGTGACATCCCAGAAATTGATTCTGTTCATCTGGACGCAGCGTATTCTGTGGGAGAAACGTTTCGTCACTCATCCGAGTGACTTCCTCAGTCGCTACGTCCAGATGAACAGAATCAACCTTCTAGGATTTCCTTACCTGGATGATTGAGCATGCATCAAGAGATTCTCAGTGACATATTAAAGCCTGTTGCTTTGTAGATGGCTTTGACCTCTGACTTCCATGTGCATCGTAGCATGTAATGCTTTTGGTCAAACAACGCACTCGCCTCCTGGAGGATGAGTTTTGAAGGGTCACACTGTACGGATCAATCGACTGGCCACCCTGTGGAGTTGCAATGAATGTAAGCAGCAGGGCTACAGTTGAATATATCTTCACTTCTAGCACCAAAAAAACAACAACATGGCAACAAGCAAAACGCTTCAAACCATTGGGTTATGTGACGGTAGCTACGTCTATATTTTATGTACAGTGTTATCCCCCCCCCAAGTTGTTAACCCTGACATGGCAACAGTATGCTATAAGATACATGTGCATGAAGAGAACAAAGAAAAGCTATCATGTAACAGGTGTAGTTAGCAGCAAATTTGCATACCCTGGGTGGGCACACGCAGTATTAAATGAACTATAAAATACAAATACACATCCCCAGCCCCACTCTCACCCACAAAACACAATGTAAAAGGTTTATTTGTATGTACACCAACCATTCAATCACCAGACTACCCCATCAGTGTATAAACATAACACAAAAAACAGGATGATGAGGGGTAAAAAATTCCAAATGCCCAATTTGATTAATTTTGATGTGACTGCTTTCTTAGAAGCCATTTTCTTTACCTAAGCAAACATAAGGCAAGAGGTCATCTTAGGCCAGGCGGGCCCCCAGATTTGTAATATACTTGCAGAAACTCTGGTAGAACCTGGATCACTTTTATTGATTTAATGACTCATAAAATGGAATATTCTGCCCACAATCCAAATTGATTGTGGTTATTTTTATCTTTTTATATGCTACCAAAAGCACACCAGGTCTACACATGTTAGTAAGGCTAATTCAACATCCACACATCCTTAAAGAAACACAAACTCAAAGTTAATCCATTAAAACCACAGCTCAGGGCAGGTTAGTGGGGCAGGTGCACGAGTGATGCAGGTGAGCACAGAGCAGCCTGCGCTTTTACTTCAGTTTAAAGCAGCCTCGCGTCAGTTCATCATTAGACAGCAGCATTTTTATTTGCTTTTTTCTATTCACTGTGAGTACATGAGAGGTCTGGTCAGCTTGTCACACAGTCATCCAGCTCAGTCATCTCTCCAGTGAGCCAGTCAGATGTTGTGTTCTCCAGCAGGAAGCAGCGGGATGGAACAACATGCTGTTTGCCCGGGCCACACTCGCTGACCTTGATAGATTAGACCCAGAGAGGCTTTTCTGTCTGACACACAGCAGTGATAAGTCTGTGTGCGAAATAGTTTTTCCTCTTCTCAGAAATATGGCTGCAGTGTAGGCTGGGACAAGATTATGTGCATGTGTTTGTGTGTGCGTGCATGTCAGTCTGCCTCAACCAACCAATCTTCCTGTCTGTGTCTGCTAATAAGCAACTCCCCTCCCACCTCACGAGATCACTTATCTAAATATATTTTCTTTCCCAGTCTGCAGTCTGCTTTGCTTATATGTGACCAGTTCTATCTTTTCCAACGGCATGCACGCCACCTTGTACACATTAACCAGAAGGAGGATGCAGAAAATCACCATAAAGGTTAATTTGATACCAAAACCCGTCTTTACTTTTTAAAAAGGGCTGCCTTTTTTTTTTTTTTTGTTCAGCGAGTCCACAAAGAACAGGGAGTGGAAGGCCGAGAAAGAAAGAATGAAAGAAAATAGAGGGGAAAAAAAAAACGAAACTGATAAAAAGCCCAGATAAGAGAATGACTGTGTTGTGTAGGAGTTGATATCAATGTTATCTATCTGTCTTTTTTCACTCTGTGAGCCCTTCTGTTGTTTTTTTAGCCCTTATCTTGCTCCACCAAAATGCCAGGAACAAAAAGAGGAGAAAGAAAGAAATTACCGTGCGGATTATTCATGGGGGTTGGCTGATAAAATGTTGATGCCGAAATTAAGACCAAATACATGGAGGCTCTTTTTTTGTGTGTGTTTATCATAATGTTATTTGTGTGTGTGTGTGTGTGTGTGTGTGTGTTTTTAAAAGAAATATGCATATAAAGGTTTTTGCATTGTGTGCAAGCTGTGCGTTGATAATTTCTTGCCGTTGCTATTAGCAGATTAGACCTCATTTAACTCCTTAATGCCCTCCCTGACACCAATTCATTACACACACACACACATTCTGGTGAGCCCAGATAAGCTCAGTTCTCAATCTGTTGCTAATAAGAAGGCAGAAACCAGCAGCGGACAGGTTTGAGTTTCCACAATGACACGTCCAAACGTCTCCGTCGACAACAGTGGCAGGAATGGGGCACCATGATTGGCCGCTTCGTGGCACCTAGCTGTCCACTGGCGTCCCAACAGAAGACATGGAAGACGTGCGGGCCAGCAGCTTGACCCCACTTTACATCTCAATCCCTAATTGCTCCTGTGCTTCATACAATAGCTCTGAATTCCCATCTCACTGTGTGTGTGTGTGTGTGTGTGTGTGTGTGTGTGTGTGTGTGTGCGCACTCATCCATCACTTGTCTTCTCATAGAGTAATTTAGCTTATTAATGCCTACTGCTAACAAACTGTACATAGGAATAGGCCTGGGTGATAAAATGATACTGATATGTGCACTTCATCAATAGGAATGAATAAAAATGTTTGATATGTGAAAGCGTTCTCTCCTTGGCTCATTAATGGCCTGTCAGATCATTTGACAGTGGAAAATGCTACATGTGACGTGCAAACAGCCAGTCATTTAACTGGTTGATTGTTCTTTTGCACTATCAGAATGTGACAACAAAAGAAGCGGCTGAGTTACTGGACCCCATGTGCTCCCTCTGGAGGAGGAAGGAGAGCTGAGGAGTACGGAGGGAGACAACCAGGGCGAAGCCGTCGTGCTGCACAGGGAGACTTTGCTTCTGCAGTCTGTGCAGTGTCTCAAACACATTTGCATTCTCTTTGGGGTAGTGAGGGTATATGTGTGCAAAAGAAGGCATATGCCTTCTCAAACGGATTATTAAAAATTCAGTTTATAAGTTTCTCCTATTTGTATTTTAGAACACTTATAAAATTTTAGTGCATAGGTACTTGATTTGAGCCACAGCTGTTTGGTCTCTGTTTGGCTCTTAGGTCATACTGAAGCAGGCCTTTTCATACCATGTACCCCTCCTAGAAAGACTGGAAACCTGGAAGAGCTTTGTGTGGGTCCTGGGCTGGAGATGCTCCCGCTGAGTGAGTGTGTGTCGATAGGAGGGCTGGGAGGTATGCACCAAAATATCATATGAATGGCCATACAATAGCAACAGGTGAAATCACACACACTTTTATTAATAGACAGAAAAAAGGATTTCATAGGTTATATTTAAAAGCAATTGGTTTCACAGTCTGTATCTACTACAGTTTTTAGAAAACTTAGTGAAACCTTTTTCCGCATTTCTTCCGGATGTTTAAAATAAAACCATTTCACTGGGTAAACTGTTGTCACTCAGTCAGATTGTTGAGTTGTAGCCAATAAAGTTCTGATCCACAGTCAAATGGTATTGTGTAACTCTTATCTCTTTTGAAATCAAACTGATCTCTCACCCAGACCTAGTCCATAATTGTATCCCTTTTGGGTGCTGCAGCTGTGGCTCAGGATGTAAAGATGATCGTTCACTAATTGGAAGGTTGGGGGTTTGATCCCCAGTTCCCCCAGCCCGCGTCTTGAAGTAAGTGTGCTTGGACAAGATACTGAACCCCCAAAATTACCCCAGTGTATCACTGGTGTGATAGAAAAGGCACTGCATGAATGTGGCTTGCAGTGTAAAGCGCTCTGAATGGTCGATAAGACTAGAAAAGCTCCATATAAATGCAGTCTATTTACTCTGGGTAAGGTGGTAAATATTCCTCAGATGTTGGACTAAACGCTGTGCAGTGGGCCTGCCTGGTGAAGATTTAACTCCCAAAAGTTAATGCTCATCTGCATGAGTGGTGCTTGATATGGTGTAGTAATTTAATACAATAATGGATCACCCTTTTTTTTATCGTGATGGAGTACACCTGTAGAAAGAGGCTGGAAAAATCCATAACTGGAATGAGTGAATACTGTAGGAAGAATAATGAAATGAAATAAAGAGTGATAAACCATTAATTTAATGTCTTTGAGAAGATTTTTATGAGGTTATATTTCTTATTTTCTAAGGTTAGATTTTATTAGGTTATTCCAGCTGAGATTAGGATCTTTTCTCGAACTGTGGCTTTTATTAAGCGGTAAACTGTCGGTCTGGGCAGAGAGAGAGGAGACTGCTGCAGAGGCAGAAGAAGAGAGAAAGTGGTCCTTGTGTTTCACACTTGACCCTGTTTTTAACCGGAGGTCACCTGGCGAGCTGCCCTCTGCACCCCCCCACTCCCCTCTGCAAGCTCAGGTTACCCTGTAAAGTGTGTCTAACCACTCTCTCATGCATGCATACAGTTTAGAAAAGGGTTCATTCATTCATTTCATTCATTCAGATCAGTATTAAAATGGCACATTCTCTGCTCTTTAGTCCACATTATCAGTTCACAGAACATTAGCAAGTTTCCTGATTTGCGAACCTGTATTTTCACTGCAGGATAAGGACATATGGGACATCGGCTGTAATTTCCTCCAGCTCATCACGGTTTCCTTGCCCTTACCTCTTTGTGCCTCTTTGCCCCTACCCTCCACCTCCACCCCTCCTATCACCAGCGAGTCTTCTTGTCTGTGTATTAGTATTAGCTGCAGCAGCAGTGTCCCCTGAAGTAAAACAATCTGCTGTAATCTATCAGTGTGTTATCGGCCCTATCTGAGAGCTGAGAAAGCCGGGGCCGGGGCTGTGGCGCCGCTCTCCGGAGCTGATAAAGTTTCAGAGTTCAGCGATGATGAATGTTAAGAAACTACACCCTCGTTACCAACGATGTGGACTTGGCAAAGCTCAGCGATAGGGAGGGGTGTGGGGAGGTGGAAAGTAGAGAAAAAGGGAAAAAGAGGAGGGTGGCGGCAGTGATGGGAAGGGCAGTTAGAGAGGAAAAACAGGTCTACTTGGCATTAGTTGTGGGTCGGGGGGGTCAGGCCCTGGTGGGCTGTTTCGTCTTCTTCTTCTTTTTTTTTTCTTTCTTTCCAAACACCAGGTCTATTCTTCCCTGGGGTTTCTGCCTCTCCTTCTTATTTTCCTGCTTATTCTAGATGAGTTTCTGTCTCAGTTGATTTGCCACCTACTAATTTGCTGCACTTTTCAAAAACCTATTTTTAAAACAAAAAAATTGTGTATGATATATGTATTTCCCACAGATTTAGATTGTTTTTTTTCTGGTTGACCTAAAAGGAAAAGACAAGACAGGAAGAGGCAAGTCAATTTAGTTTAGCAGCAACTGACCTTGCAAAGAAAGACTAAGAGAATTTTCCACTAGTAAACTGATCATGCATGGCTTGCAATGCATGGCATTGTTATTTTAGACAGTTAAAAAAAATGTAATTCTAAAATGGGTCAGAGCTTCTCCAAAACTGCAGCTCTTGTGAGGTGTTCCCAGTCTGCAGTGGTCAGTATCAGTGGTCCAAGGAAGGAACAGTGGTGAACCGGCGACAGGGTCATGGGCGGCCGAGGCTCATTGATGCACGCGGGGAGCGAAGGCTGGCCCGTGTGGTCCGATCCAACAGACGACCTACTGTAGCTCAAACTGCAGAAGAAGTTAATGCTGGTTCTGATAGAAAGGTGTCAGAAAACACAGTGCATCACAGTTTGTTATGTATGGTCAGCAAAAGGGGGATCAACAGAGTATTAGGCAGGTGGTCATAATGTTATGTCTGATAGGTGTATCGGTGTGTCTGGGAGTTAAGATGTTACAATGCAGCCAGAGTTAACATGCACTTTCTTGTTGGGGCTGCAGTACCTATGGCGATGCAAAGTACAGTGCATAGACGTAATGTGTTAGCACGGGCCGCCTATGTTTTCTCTAAAATGGTTCTTATGCATGAAATTTACTAGAGGCTGTAGTATTTCTAGATATGGCCCACAATATGGGCATTACACGTATGTAATGCAGAATGTTTTTTTTTTTTCAATGGTTCTTCTATAATATTAAAAGATATTATACTGTAGTAGTTATAGTATAGTAGTTATAGTGGGTAAATATAGTTAATTGCACATGTAGATACCTATAATCTGACATTTAACATGGACCAATTCCAAGATTGCACTGATTTTTATATTAGACGTGGATGCACGTCACCTTTTTACCAGCAGATGTCAGCATTGACCACATCCTTCTGAATCTCAGCACTGCTGCTTCATGGGGAAAAAAAGGAGAGTCCTCTGTTCAGATAAGTTCCCAGCACCTCTCCTCAAGCTCTGGCTCTTGTGAGGGACACACTATGTAAATACTGGGGTGTGGCTAGATAACTGCTGACCTTGACAAGCTCCTGGCAGCAGCTTATCAGCCAAACAAGTCTGAGGCGGGAAAATCCTTGAGGGATACGGACAGGAGGGAACGTTTAACATTTGCTTCCCAGCTGCCTGCTGTAGTTATATCATCTCTGACAAGCTGATCTCCAGCAGCAGAAGCAGCATAAATACTGCATTTCTCTGTCACCGCTGTTTTCCCTGTGCCACCCAGGGCAGAGGAGTCAAACAGCAGCTGGCACAGCGCCTCAGAGCACAACATTTAATATGTTTTTTCAAGGGAATGGCTACAACAATGTGATGGGTAACAGAAAGCAGCTTTTATTTTTAAACCTACATGTTATGGTCTCCAGATGTATTTGGACAGTTAAACTACCACTGCCACAGTATCCCATTTAACACAACTCAAAACACATTTGAACTAAAATAAAGTGATACTACAATGATTAACATTCTGTTGAAGTTGATTGTCAGACTTGATGAATTGCTTTGGAACTGTCTAGTTAAAAGCAACTACAAAAAACAAAGTCAGTTGAGCTTCTGCAAAGCATTCATTTGCAGACATAAAGTGTCTTCATTTATCAGATCAGCTACAAAACATTCACTCTTCCACCCTCCATAGTTAAGTATATTGCCATGAAGTTAAAAATTAAATTAAAGGACTGAAAATAGAAGATGCATTGGCAGACCCAGAAAAACCAGAGGCAGTTTAGCACTCATAATTCTCACTGAACTCAAGAAAACAGGTAAGGATTGCTTCAGAGATCAGTGAGAATTACAGCACACATTTGGGCTAATTAATGAAAACAGTTAACTGACATAATTATTTTTTTTATAAAGGCCAGTTCAAAACAACACTTATCTCAAGATGCTTTATATAGTAAGGTAAAGACCCTAGAATATTAGAGAGAAAACCCCAGTGATCAGTTGACCCCCTATCAGCAAGCACTTGGTGACAGAGGGAAGGAAGAGCTGCCTTGTTACAGGAAGAGACCTCTGGCAGAACCTGGCTCAGGTATGGGCTGCCATCTGTTGCGACTGCATGGTGAAGTGGTTGTTTGGAGTGAAGGTAAAGAGAAGAGAGAAAAAACATAATGACTTTCTAACTAACCTACTGATGTTGACATGTTTGATAAGTTAACTATCTGGAGCAAGCAGTTAGACTAGCCTTCAGGTGTTTGCACACCAGGCACAGTTGTCTTGTACCATGCCCAAGCACAATTGTTCCCCCTTGCCACTTCCCTGCTGGCCTGCATTCACACTACACTTAATGATCCGAGCCTGAGTACACATCAGTTTGTATCACCATCTCAACTTGTCTCTCTCACTTGTCTGTCTCTTTTATGCACACATGTGCTCTTGAAATGTTCTCTTGCAGTACACAAGGCATTCATAATTTTATGCATTTTGTGGTTTAATTGGACAGGTAGTGACAAACTGTCCTCTCACACATTTGCTAAATATTTAAAGGGATTTTTACAGAGGCAGCTGTAGCTGTAAAAACCACTGGCATTTTGTGCTTGGGTGCTGACTATGTGAAAATATGCTGAAAGTGTTTTATATAGACTTCAAAATAAATGGATGTTATAGGGAAAAAAAATGATATTAGTGGTCTGTTGTCACTGGGCAAACTACCTACCTACCTATGAGTCTTTGGGTGTTGCATGGATTTATTGCTAATTGTTAGGTGTGCACAAAGAATAAGTGGATTGGCTTGAGTGGGACACCATGTCTTGCCAGAGTTCCTCATGCTCTTCAGGCCACAGTTATGCACTTTATCTGTAAAGAAGAGAAGAGCTTGCTATCACCAACTGTCACCAACAGAGTGAACAGTTTGACCAATAAAATGATTCATGATTTTAAACATCACAGTGAAAAATGTAAAAGAAACATTTCTATAAACTTGCAGCAGCTCCTGACAGAGAAGCGTGCTGTTTTTGATCTTTCTAAATTACTGTAGTAGATAAAAAGGTGAAGAACGTGAAGATGGATTAGGTAAGGAGTCAGCCTCATCCTGGTGTTTGGGCAGAGAATCACAAGGTTTTCAGATAATTGGTCTAAATAGCTGACAAATCAAGCCTTTGGGTGGCTTTTTCAATTTCAAAGGTTAGTGAAACATCATATTTGCATTTGATAAGTTAGCCTACTTTTTAATTTTTTTTTTATTTTTTAAAAAAAAGCTTTGTCTGTAGTGCAAGAAGAAGATATCCAGATTGTCTAGACTGATGATGAAAACATGACAGGTCAGCAGTTTCCAGAGCAAATCATCTCCTACTTGTTGCAGGACTGTAAAAAGTAATTCACTTAGTTGACTGACTGTGTAATTGAAAGTGTAATTGATCTCACTAAGCAATAGATGAGTCAGTTATCAAGTGCAAAGGGTGTTTCCTGCTTCAAATGTGAGGATTGGTTTGCTCTGTTTCATTCATTTGAAGACTAAATATAGTATCTCTGCAATGTTTGATGGTTGGGGTGGTGGATAAATGCAGAGCGCTTGGAAGCCTGAAATTTGCTGACTCTGCTTCGTCCTCATGCACAAATTTTAAAATGAGACGCAATTCCAGTATGTTTCATACTGGAATTAACTAGTCTTTGATTTTTTTTGTTTTATACCTTTTAAGTAATATATTTGGATGTCTCTTGTATCTAAACTATAATGAAACAAATCATTACAAATAGTAGTCTATACATGCCAGGCTTATCAGCCTGCCATTCTCTGCTGCAAACCAAACACTGGATCTAGAGATGGGCTTTTGTGTTTTTATGATGAAGTGATGGCCACTGTAGGTTCTCCTACTTTAACAGGGAGGGGTATTTATTTGGTTGTAATCTGCAGTGGCACCCTTGTATGGTGCTAAATTCTGCACACCATTCTGTTAAGGATGACCACTAATACCAAAAATCCAGCAATTCTAGCGGAGCTCTGTAGGTCTGTATGACACTGCTCTTCAGTGGTTCAGATTATATCTTCACCACTGTGTCCCACAAAGGTCCATTCTTGGACCTTAACGTTTTAGTTTTTTCATGCTCTACTCAAATCAGAAGCTGACTTTCACTTTCAGCACTCATGATCTATAGTTGAGATCACACTGCGGGCGGTGGGATGATCAGGGTCAGTTTGGTTCCAGCTTTTCATTGAACCAAAAAGCACCATTGTTTAATAGTGAAAAGTATGTTAACTAAATAAAAGAGAAATGACCCAGATTCAGAGAATAGGGATACTCAAAAAAATCCTAGAAATAGTGTGTGTCAAGCATTGACTTCAGAATTCCCTACAAAAGTGAGATGTGCAGCTTGTTCTTTCATCTTGTTAAATTGCAGCTGTGCACCGGGCTGCTGTCTGCAACATCCTGCAGAAACTCTTACTGTGAAGGGTATCTCTGAAGAAATTACATGCACAGTTTGTTGGCTTTGTGTGATGGTGCAGTTGCTGTGATAGGCTGAAGGAGATGAGCAGACACACTCCTGTGTAAAAAGATCAACCCTAATCTGACTATCATTCACAAGTCAGAACCTGCGGTCCATGATGCTGTAGAACAGGTTACAGAGCCAAGTTATTTTCACATATTTATTAACTCTCAAACTAGGAAGTCTGCTGCTGATCTCAGTAAATGAACAGGGTCATTTCCTTCCCTATATGGAGATTTGCAGATGTGGGTAAGACAGGGTGACGCACTGCAAATGACACTCTGCAGGAAAGCAGAAAAATTTCATCATCAAAGCAGACTGTTTTCTAAGTTTGATATGTAGGAATCTACTATAGTGGAATCAAATCACACCCTGGGTACATGGAACACGGATCTTTAATAACTTTTTATTACCACCTGATACCTTGTCACATGCAATACACTTTATAAACAAGGACCCAATATTGTGCACTTGTAAAACTAATAAATAAAACTAGAAAATTCTTATGATTTTTCAATTGGATCAAGTTTGTCAGTAGAGCAAGGAGGAAGAAAGCACTGGTGCTTGTTTATTGAGACTGGGATGTCTACATAATGGTGATTATTCAGAAAGTGTTGGGTTTGTATCTTAGTGTTGTCACAATACCATAAATTTAGTAGTGGGTACCACTACCAGTAGAATTACACCATTCCCAATACCCAATTTGATACTACGGTGTTTAAAAAAAATAAATTATGCCATGTACTTAAAGAGAAACTCCTTTATTAAAAAAGTCATTTTAAATATCTGACATGGTGGTGGCAGACTGTTTATTTAAAATGTTAACATATTTTGTTGACAGGACACAGATTGAAATGTTAGGATGGCTACCGAGAGGCCTGCTAATGTTATTCTGAGGTGTAAGGGTTATTTACATTAAATTGGCTTTAGCATTTATATAATGTTAACCATTGGAAACATTTTAGCCTATAGAACATAGTTGATTTCACAATGAAAATGCCAGCTT
>VUQI01028196.1:0-11943 GCA_015106735.1 Paratilapia polleni
TCTGGGTCTTTGGTTGATTAGTAAGCTGGAGTGGAAAATTGCCGCTACTCCTCCTCTGCGGCCTGTGCTTCGAGGATTCTGACAGTTAGTATGACTCGAGGGTGTTGATTCATTTAAACTAACATATTCATCCTGCTGTAACCAAGTTTCTGTAAGGCAGAATAAATCAATATGCTGATCAATTATCAAATCATTTACTAACAGGGACTTAGAAGAGAGAGACCTAATGTTTAATAATCCACATTTAACTGTTTTACTCTTTGGTGCAGTTGAGGATGTTATACTGTTCTTTCTTTGGAAATTTTTGTGCTTAATTTGTTTTTTGCTGATTTTTGGTTTATTTTTTGGTGGTCTGGGAACAGACACAGTCTCTACAGGGATGGGGTTTTGGGGGGGTGGCAGGAGGAGAGAAGCTGCAGAGAGGCGTGTAAGACTGCAACTGTGCTTCCTGGTTGTATAGAAGTCTATGGGCTCTGACCTCAGAATGCTGATTATTTTATGGGTTCAGCCACTAGTTTCAGGTCAAATATAACATTAAGTCCATCTAAGAGTCAGAAAGGGTGATTGTCCAGAGATATGGTCGTTTTTATACTGCGTATGGTGAGAAAACATAGCCAAGTGCATTATTTATTTATTTTTTTTACTCTGGCACAAATATAACTTATGTCTTCTGAACACTGAGGTTGGAGGCTCAATGCTGAGGATGGGAACCTGACTGGAAAACAGTTTTGGAAGTGTTTATGTGATTTGTGACAAAATATAAATTTTGCAGATGCAAACATATAAATTTAAATCATCTTTCTTATAATCATGCAGAGACTTCATATATTAACAATGCTTCTCTTTGTTTTTAACATTTTGTCTCTCTTCTTGATGGGATTAGCATTTTTTTTTTCCCGCTGATAGAAGGCCTTGATGCACGGACAACAACTTCAAGCAATGTGTTGATGGTCTATGTTTTATTCAGCAGGGACTGAAACTATTGTGAAGGGGAAAAAAGATCAATGTATAGAAAGCTTTGTGCTGCAGATAACAGAATTTGGGTAGAGGGGGTGTACAGTCTACTCTTAAAGTCTTAACAGCTTCCTAAATTTGCATTGCCAAATTTTTTTTTTCTTTGCATTTGCATCCCGGCCCTGTTCCAAGATGTGTCAGCAGTAGACTGGCTTTGGATTCCTCTGCACTTAATTGATGGTGAATAATGCTGTCTGCTTCTGACGAGACGACTGATGTTAATGAGGAGCTAAAGAGGGATGCTCAGGCTTCCTGGTGATTTAAAACAACATGAATATGGAAAATTGGGAATATGACTGGCAGGTGACTTAAAAGTTCAGGTTGCTGTGGTGTCGTCCTGATATTTGGGTGTTCAAATTGTGGAAAAGCCGAACTTTTTACATCCGCTAAAGTGTTTGGGTAAATGTATATCAACACATTGCCTCGTTTCTGCTTTGCTGTGCACGATCCCCTCAGCGCTCACCGGGGAATCTCTGCTCAGTACACACACCTCTCAGGTTGGGGACTTGTTAACATGACTTCAGTCAGACATTTCCGTTTAAAATGTATTTAAAGATTTAATTCTTCCAGTTTAAGGGATCCTTGACTGTGAGCGGGAGGAGCTGATTAATGCAGCCGAGCCTGTCACACAGGCTACAGGCAGAGGGAATAAAACCAATGTTTTACTGCCAAGGCAAAACGGAGCTCAAATGTAAATAGCAGGGAGATAGACAGAGAGGGGTTTTGTGTTTATAAAGCTTCAAAACCGCCTCAACCCTGCGAGACACCGGAGACACGCAGACACACACCGATATAGCGGGCCGCCTCCCTGCCTCAGCGGGGCTTTGATCAGACGGAACCTTTTATGGGGAATGACTGGCGAATGCACCCGCTGCTGTCACTACAAATCTACCTCACGGAGCGCACGGGGAAGTGGGGAGGGGGGAGGATGGAGGGCGCGGGGGGGTTTCGGCGTGTTCGCGCGGAGCAGGGAGGGGAGGGAGTCGGGGAGAGATTGGAGGTGCAGCGGTGTCTTTCATCTCGTCCTAGCCGGCTCACACGCGGGGCGGCACCTGCTGAAAGCTGCACTTGACTCACCTGCTCCGTGCGTGCGCGCGCACGTGTGTGTACTTAAACAAGTGTCAATGCACTGTACTGTAGTAGTGCACCGAAAAAAGTAATAAATATGTAACAGGGGATGACCGAAGCCACCAAAAATATAGGCCAATGATACATATTTTTTAATATCTACTTACTGGGCCTACTTGGCAGTCAGTTTTCACAATGGCACGTTCTTAATCCAATGCCAGTGCTAGTTGAAATTCATTATACACATGCATTTGCAACATAAACCAAATCCACAGACAAGGCACATGGGAGAAATTTGCCTTCAAGGCTTTGCTGTCTGGGTTCTTAAAGAAATGTTAAATGTTGGTGAAAGGGTGTACTTAAACATATGCTGTATATAAAAGATGAAAGCAGCTTCATGGTCTTAAAAAAGGGAAGCCAGTGGGAAGTGCCTTAAACCTGCATTGAATCTAATGGGCACCAGGGGGCGACTCCTCTCGATGATGAAAAGACATCTGGTTTTATGGAACAATGTACTTCAAACATTTTGTGCCCAAGGCACATCTCTAAGAAAAGCCAATATTTCAAGGCACACCTATATTATTGATTTTATTTATTTATACATATATGTGTATGAATTTGCATTATGCTCCACTATCACATAGCTTACCTCCATCGCTTTATTAGACACACATTCCAGTAAACTGCCTTGCTGCACCCTGGTTCAGATCCAGTATTGTTTTGATAGGCCCAGTTTCTTTCAGAAGGGTTGTTTGATTTCCAAGTGCCTCTTTAGTTTGTTATTGCACCATGTTAGCGATAGCCCACTTCTCCTGACAGATGGTGCACTTGGGCAGAGGACCGTTGACACCTGTGCTCCAACTGAAGCCACAAGACACTACTGTCCTGCTGGCCTGCTTCACACATGAAAGTGATCCATTTTCACACCTTACTATTGTCCTCCTCACCATCAGTCAGGGCCTTTTGATGTGTACTAATGTAGTAAATTTAAATTTTATTCATGACAACTGCAACAACAATTTACCTTTGACACAGCTACTTCTGTTAGCAGTCCTGGTTCCACTGGCAGCCATACATGCCCATGCCATGAGCTGTTCCTTTCCTTTTCCATACTTTTCTCTTATCATCATTCTGGAACAAGTTAATTTTGGTTTCATCTCTGCAAAGATTTTTTTTTTCTGAACTGTGCAGGCTCTTTTAGATGTTTTCTGGCTAAGTCTAATCTGGCCTTGTTCTTAAGTGTAACCAGTGGTTTCACTACCACTGTTTTAAACCCTCATGAAGGGACCTCTTAATTGTAGACTTTTACGATGATATGCCTACCAAAGAAAGAATTCTGCGATCATCCACTTCAGTTGTCTTCTGTGGTCTTCCAGACCTTTTGGTGTTGCTCAGCTGGCCAGTGCATTCCTTCTTTGTAAGAATGTACCACATTGCTCCTAAAGTTTTTACTATCTCTCTGATAGGTTTAGTTTGCTCTTTCAGCATAATGATGGCCTCCTTCACGTGCATCCACATCTCTTTGGGCCTCATATTGAGTTTCAGTGAAAAGCTACCAAATGCAAGTTCAACACTTGGAATCAATCCAGATCATTTTTCTATTGAATTCATCATGGAGTAACAGGGGAACAAGGATCACCCGGCCATAAACCTGCTGATCAGTTAATTCTCCCATTACTTTTGATCTACTGAAAATGGGGGACTGTGTATAAAAATGGTTGTCATTCCTAAACAGTTAATGCAATACTTTTGTTGAACCCCTTGTATTAAAGCAGGAAGGCTGCACTTCTAACACATCTTGATTTTTTGATCCACTGTGTTGGTGCAAAATTACAAAACATGTTTCATTTTCCAAAGTTTTATGGACCTCACTGTGGGTGTTGATGAATGTAGCATTTCAGCTTCACTTTTACATATGATATAATTTACAACAACTCTTCCAGGTTTGTTCTGCACACTTTGTTCATTTGAAAGCTGTAAAGTCTTATCACGCTAAGTGAGCCACATCAACTGAAAGAGTGAAAATATCCTACATTTAATTCACGCTGAAAGATTATTTTTGATAGGACTTGTAGGCTACTTTTCAAGCAGTGACACAAGGGACCTTTAGTTGTTTTCTTATTGCACAATTTGTAGTCCACTTTGACTCTGCTTGGAGGGAGCATGCATAGTTGGTGCCCTTGTAGTAGGCCTATGGTGGTCAAATTGGAGGGTATCCAGACGTCTGCAAAGAGCATTGCGTACACTCTGATGAAGGTTACTTGCAGATACAGAAAATATAACAAGCGGGTTGTGTGTTCGGGAAAGTGTTTAGTAAGATGCGGCTAGCACTGTCATAACCACTCATAGCAGAATGGCTTTGAGATTGCCTCAGAACCTAACAAACAGTCACACAAGAGCATGACACCCTGCAAGTTAAAAAACATTAACTGCCAAGAGTTAGATGAGAAGATTATTATCGTTCTCATACAGGTAATGTGAAATCATCTGCATGAAGTAATCTGTCCAAAGGTAGACCTAACAGAATATGCAAACCAGCACCAGCTCATGAATTACCTTTTTTGTGTACAAATGTGACACAAGAAATACATAAAACCATAAAATACAAAACAGCTGCTCCAAGAGTAATAAACAATTACTATGAAAAACATGTATTAGTCACAAATTAGAATCAAACCACTAGTGTAATGTTTAGCTAAGTTAGCGGTACATTGATCACAGAAAAAAATGCTTATTTACAGAGGTGACAAAAGGCAGGAAAAAAGTAGGACACCAACTGCTAGTAAATAGTAATCATAACACCTGAAAGTTGACTCCTATCACAGTCATCTGATAAGAAGTTCAAATAGTCCGGCCCAGTGTTTAGCAGTATTTAGGAGTATTACTGATGTACAGTCAGCATAAGAAAATAATTTGGCCTGGAGCTTTAACCACAAGGCCATAAAATCGAGGACCAACCAGTGAGTGGAGCTTAAAATGTTTTGTTTTTTGGCAGCTGCTGTTTCTAAGGTCAGAAATCAACTTGCAAGCTCCGGTTTATTCTTTACCTGATGTGTTAAAAGACCTGTCAATCATTTTGGGAATGAGAACAGTTTTTGATAATGTGTTTTAAATTTTGTTGATGGGATGACAATTTAGCTCCATAATCAGACTCAGTTACCATTTTTGTCATTTAAATAGGCTGTCTGAGTCACTTTAAAATTTCATAGATGTATGCAATGAATCAATAGTCTAAAAAGAAACCAGACAGATTTTCTTTTTCTTAAATACCTTAATGTCCATTCATCCATTTTCTTCTGCTCATCCACTTCAGGGTTGCGTGGGGGCTGGAGTCTATCCCAGCTGTCATAGGGCGAGAGGCGGGGTACACCCTGGACAGGTTGCCAGTCTGTCACAGGGCTAACACAGAGAGCCAGATGACAATCCACGCTTACTTTCACTCCTATTTCCAATTTAGAATTGCCAATTAACCTAACCCATGCATGTCTTTGGACTCTGGGAGGAAGCCGGAGTACCCGGAGAGAACCCATGCAAGCACAGGGAGAACATGTGGATTCAAACCCAGGACCTTCTCGCTGTGAGGCAACAGTGCTGCCCAAATACCAAAATAACTAAATAATGTATTTATGATGATTATTTAATTGTGCAGCGTTAGGATGACTTAAGCACAGAGCAAGGCAGAAAACTTTGGGCCTCCTGGCTACATCTTAACAACAGCTCTGAGAGGTGTAAACATGCTCCAGGGCGCCTGTCTGGCTCTGAGCAACATTAAATCAGGATCCACCTCTCCTCAGAGGTGATTTTGGTTGTAATAGTATTTGACCTTTCCTAACATGTACATTGTTTTGTAAAGCTACTGTCTATCACATTATATTTGAAGACAGTAACAAAAATAAATATTTTATGACTGATTAAATTACGTGTGTGTGTGTGTGTGCACATACAGCACATATGTTTCTATTTGTAGAGTTTAGCTTACTCTACCAACCTCCCTCTTTCTGTCAAATTCATATAGTATGTTGGTATGATCATAATTAAGGTCAGCATCATCTTAATATCACAATATAAATCATTAAATTTTAGTATGAAGGCATGGTTTATGGTTAGGGTAAGACTTAGGGTCAGGGTAGAGTGCAGTCTCATGGCAAATCATGAAGTATGAATGAAACACAACCTTTTTGTTTGTGTACGTGTTCTCTTTTTTCACAAGTCAGCACAACTCTGGAGGGACGTATTGCTCATGCAACTTAGCAAAAGGAGCTGTGAAACAAGCAGTAAAGCGTGATGTTTTTCTAAACCTAATTAAGTCGTTTTATTGCACAAACCTCACCAAACGGACTGAAAATGAAATTAAACACTCACTGAATGAAAAGAGAACTTAAGGGTAAAAAGAAAACTGGCCTCATGTAGACTTACAGCACCTCCATCACCTTCTACCTCTAAACACAGACTTTGTTGAAGCACATGTTTGTGTGCATCTTGTATATGAACACCAATATTTCACAGACTGCCATGAGACTGTGTCACACTATAATTGTCCAAGAAATAAATGCATGTCAATGCAATATGAAGCCCAGTTGATTAGTCTGTCAGTCAAAAGTCCAGTCTCTGTGTAGACAAGTTAAAACAGTAGTATGTGATTTACAAACAGCTAAAGACTCCTTTTTGTTGACTCTTTGTACTGTAGTTGTTAGGGCTTTAAAGAGGAAGACTTTCTCTCTATCTGTATATTGCACTTTTAAGAAACCAATTAACTTCTGTTAACTATCTGTTGCCCCTGTAAATGCAGGCTGGTAAAGGCTTACATTAATGTGCAGGAGGAGAACAGCTGTAACATCAAGCCAGACAAGCACAAAAATAAAACCACAAACCTGTTTTGGAAAGAGTTTCTGCAATTGATACACCAGGCATATCTAGATGAGAAGCATGTATCCGTTATTAACAGAATTAAAAGTTGTAGTGTTATGTGTAGTGAGTAGTGTTTCCTGCATATGGAAACTACCCTACTGTTTCAAAGCATCATTAAGGATTGGACTTAATTATTATACACAGGCCAAACAATGATTGTTTCCAGTAATGTGCAAAAATTCAACCCTTATTTATGAAAGTCATTATTTTATTCAGAAAAAGGCCTGCATTGATCAAACAACTTCCTAACCTGTTCCCTTTCGAAACCACAAGATCACAATCTTGTAAGCCACATCTTTCTAACCAACAAGCAACCAAGCAGATCCTAATTCACACTTTGATGGAAAATATAAACCCGGCCCCTGTCCATCTTCAGCAGATTCTGCAGTGTTTGACTTAATAACACCCTGAGACATTAAACACAGTGCGGTTCCTAACAGGTGCAGCCAGTCCACTGAACTGTGGTAAACTACCGATGCTGATCTGATCAGGGACCTGTGTGCTTAACACGTTGTATCTTTGTGGATTCTGGTGGGAACTTTGCCATCTTCAGCAACCCACACCCTCATACGCAATCTCACACTCAAATACATCTCGACGTCTGTCAGTTGTGCACCAGCTGTACACAGGTGGATGGCAGAGGCTGTGTGTGGAGCAAGTGGATTATGAGGAACGGTAATTGGCTGTCCAGAGAAGCTGTCCATACGCATCTGTGTGTGTTTGTGTGTGTGTGCACGCTCTGTCCGGAGTTCATCATGTTCTCATAACGGTCAGTTAGGGTTGTCCGCCAGGCTCGATCTCCTGTCGGGATTGTAAATGTTATTGATCAGACGCATACGCCGCATCCATAACGAGAGCTGAGACACTGTTTTCGCTCTCTCTCTCTCTCTCTCTCTCTCTCTCTCTCTCTCACTCACACACACACACACACACACACACACACACTGCCGTACGACTCATTAGAAGCCGTACACACTCATAGACATATCCTCATTAACACTCCCTAGTCACACACACTAAACATCCATACACATCTAGTTGTCAGACAGCACGCACGCGCACACACACAGACTGGATTTGTTGAGTGAGATGGGGAAGAGTTATGGATAGGGGCAAAAAATGTGGACATGAATGGTGTGTGTGCAGCATGTCAGCATGTGTGAGTGTGCATGGTCATGTGTGTCTGTATTGCGAGCATGACATTTATGTTAGTGTATGGCTATGCGCAGCAGTGTGCATCCAAATGTGTGTGTGTGTGTGTGTGGCGCGTGTCAGAGTCTGTCAGCCCCAGCATCTCGTGTCAGGGCGAGAGGCAAGACATTAACAACTTCTGTCATTCTGCTGACAAAATGGTGGCAGAAGATTTCCCATGGTGCCCTGATGACTGCTGGCGTTTGTCAACAAGCCCTGTCACCACCGCGATGAGGGGAGGGTGAGGTGGTGGGGAGAAAAGGGGTAGAGGGAGTGGGGGAGGGTTAGTGACAGGCCCCGGACCCGTTCCCATGAGCACCAGGGAAAGAGAGAAGGTTTTGTGTGCGTGAGTGTGTGTATATGTCAATGTGTGTATGACTGTCACAGTGTATGTATGTGTTTGTGTAAGGGGGGAGGGAAAGTTGGGAGGCAGGAGGGAGGGATGGGTTGTCTCTCAGCAGCTTTCATACACAGACACCATGAAAAAACCAAAATGAGCTGTCACTGCAATTCCCAGGATGCCTTGCTGTTTAGCATAGCAGCAACAGCAGCAGCAGCCGCATGAACATTGTGTGTGTGGGCCGGTAAGCTGATAAGCTAACGCTCTCTCTCTCTCTTCCTCTCTCTCTCACACACACACACACACACACACACACACACACACACACACACACACACACACACAGTTAAATACACTTATTCAGGTGTAGATACACACGTGCAGTCTTTAAAAATTAACCGTACTTGTATGTTTATTTGTTGGTCATGCACACACAGATGGCCAAAATATCCATTCAAAGTCATCATAAGGGAAGGGAAGTATTATAAAATAAAATAAAAAAATTAAAAAACTCCCTCACGAGTTTATTTTTGATATAATGCCTATAGAATATTTGACATACAGGTTTGAGTGTATAATCAAAGTATTTTATAAGATTTGGTCTCCATTTTACTGATATATTTTTTCTAAACTGGCAGCGATAGTAATGAAAGGTCCAATTGGTAAGCATCACAATGTGTGAATGTGCAATGGGTTTGAATAGACTGCAGTATTTGTGTGCATAATGATTCGTGCTGCTGTAATGTATAGAAATGTAGGACTATGATGATGTCTCTAATAGGGATGACCCTCTTGCTTTCTTTGTCTCTAAAGGGTTGTACTTACAAGAGGGGAGTAGCATTATCTATGGAAATACGCTACAGTGTAATATACCCAACCATCCATCCATCCGTCCATCCATTATCTTGTGCTTTTCATAAGTCGGGTCATGGTGGCAGCAGGCTAAGCAGGGTATTCCAGACATCCTTCTCCATAGCAACACTTTCCAGTTCCTCCTGAGGGATTCTGAGGCGTTCCCAGGCCATATGAGATATATGATCTCACCAGTGGGTTCTGGTCTACCCTGAGGTCTCCACCCTGTTGGGCGTGCCCAGAAAATCTCAAAAGGGAGGCACCCAGTAGGCATCCTAACCAGGGGCATGAACCACCTCAACTGGCTCCTTTCAACATGGAGGAGTAGTAGCTCTCCTAAGAAATACCTCCAGATGTCCAAGCTCCTCACCCTATTTCCAAGGCTGAGCCCAACCACCCTGTGCAGGAAACTCATACAAGCAGTAGGATCGCTGCTTGTATACACGGCCTTGCTCTTTCAGTCATTACCCAGATCTCATGACCATAAGTGAGGGCTGGAATGTAGGTGTAGTGGTAAATTGAAAGCTTCACCTTTCAGCTCAGCTCTCTCTTCACCACAATAGGATGGTACAACGCCTGTATTACTGTTTTTTATTTAATTTAATTTATTTATTTATATATTATTATCAACAGCCTGTATTACTGTTGACGCCACACCAATCCTTTGGTCTAACTCACACACCACCTTCCCATCACTCATGAATAGGATCCCAGGATACTCCCCAACTTGGGGCCCCCTCTCTCTCCCCAACCCAGAGGGAGCATTCTACCGCTTTCTGGCAGAGAACCGTGGCCTCAGACTGCCACGCTGACTGATATGTCCACTAGTGACCAACCATCATCCACAAAGTGAGGCACAATGAGCAAGTAGCTTTATATTTGGACGGGGCTTAAGTGTTTCTGATGCAAAGAAATATGACACTGCTTTTTATGGTGATATGGCCTCCAGCTTTCCCCTGTCTGGTTTGCATTTGTCTGTTTATAGGCAAGTTCAATGGACAGTTTGTTTAAAAAAATAAAATAAAATAAATTGTCCACCTGTTAGCACAGAAAGGCTGAGCCATCTTTCCATTTAATTATGAACTTATGAACTCATGCTGTGCAGCCAACTTTGCATCCTACCTATGCAGATCTTGTTATTGACTTTGACCTTTAGAAGACAAGGAAAGTGACTTTGACACAACTGATCCTGTCACTGTAGCTTTAAGATGTACATTTGACCTTGACCTGACCTTTAATCTAGTATCATATCCTCAGCTAGCCCTTCAACTAACAATCATAATGGTAGTTTATTCCCTACCTATCATCTGAAGTTCATGTCTTGTCTGGAACCTTTTCTTTCACTCACTATTGCTTTCATTTTCACTTATTTAGGGTTTGACACAAAAAATGAGAAGTTTTTCCAACTAAACAATGACATCAGTTGTTGGTTTCTACAATCTGAAACAACCCATGCAGGTGTCCTTGAAAGGATATATGGGGGTGTTTTCATGAAAAAAAAATGTGAGAGTCTGTGTTAAGAGGCAGGTGTTGGGGTGGTGGTGGTTACAATCTGACTTTGAACCTTGAGTTTAGGCCTGATCCGGGACTATTTTTAAGTTTTTCTTTTACTGTTCACCAAAAGGCACCAAAATTACGGTATTAGAATTAGAAAAGATTGTGGTTGGGGTCAAATGCATGCTTTCAAAATGTAAATGACATGTCAGAGAAAACTCAATTTTCTAGGTTACCAGGTAGCCAAGCTCCACTCCAATTAAAGGTGATGAAACCAGAGCACATTTTACATGCACTTATTCCCACATCTGCTAGAGGTCAGTTCAATTTAAAACCCAGGTTGTAATAACAGCTTGCACAAATGACCTATGGGGTCTGTAGGACTGGCTCAATACCCTACATGACAGCAGTTTCTGTCGGCTGTAATAGCAAGTAATGAGCGCTCTAGGCAAGGACTTAAAGGTGTGCATGCTTAAATAATGTTGCTTAGGCTTGTAAATGGCCACAAACAGTGAATGTATTTCCATTGAACTTCCATAACTACAGTGCAGTGAAAAGGTATTTGACTCCTGACCACTCCTGTAAGCTTAGAACAGGAAACTGAGGCTACAATTCACACAGGCTCACCAAAATTGGACAACAGAAGACCGGAAAAATGCTGCCAAGTCTGATGAGTCTCAATTTCTGTTGTCGGTAGCGTCAGAATTTGGCGAAAACAACATGAAGGCATGGTTCCATCCTGCCTTGTATCAACAGTCCAGGTTGCTGGTGGTGTAATGGTGTGGGGGATATTTTCTTGGCACACTTTGGGCCCCTTAGTACCAACTGAGCATCATTTAAACACCACAGCCTACCTGAGTATTGTTGCTGACCATGTCCATCCCTTTATGACCACAGTGTACCATCTTCTGATGACACCATGTCACAAAGCTCAGATCATCTCAAACTGGTTTCTTGAACATGACAATGAGTTCACTGCACTCAAATGACCTCCACAGTCACCAGATCTCAATCCAACAGAGCACCTTTGGGATGTGGTGGAACAGGAGATTCACATCATGGATGTGCAGCCAACA
>VUQI01028197.1:0-11151 GCA_015106735.1 Paratilapia polleni
TAAATTCTGTCACCGTTGGGATTCCGCCCTGCCTCGATGGGTCATCGGATTCTAATCGCCAAATATATTTAATTCTGTATCACAATAAATCATGTTCATTTTCTAAGTGATCTCTCCTTATTGAAATACCTTCTCTGTTCACACAAAGGTTCAGGGCTGCATGTCCTAAACTGTAATGAGCCACTGCGACACAATCCTTTGGTGTCTGGACACACATTCCCAAGTCTGGCTTTTCGACCATAGCCATTTTGCCTTTTGGGGGCAAGAATTTAACATATTTAGATGAGAAGTTGGAGTGCTCAGTTATGAACTAATGCAAGCAAGCTTGTTTAAAAAGCTGCATCAGCTTACTTTGAACACTGAGGGTACACTTTACGTGGGGAGTGAGGAGTCTTCCCAGAGAATTTTGAGGGTCCAGCACTTAATTTCCTGAATTCTGATGAATTTTTATGCATCTTTTTCTGACACTGGAATATAATGCAGCCAGGCTCTCAGGCCTTCTGCATTGTTTTCAAACTATTATTCTTACTTTCAGTGTAGAAAATTATAATAAAATAGTGCTAAACTTCAACAGCTATTTTGCTGGCACATTTTCTATCTAACAAACTCTCATGCTCACTGAGGAATCCATGGGCCTCTGCAAGACTTGTTGACCTTGCTAACTTGTTAGGCACAATTGAAAGGCACAGTAAATCAAAAAGTCACAACAATTGAGCTTTTTTGGATGTGTCAGGATTGACAAGGCTCTGGACTTCGCAAGAAGCATCAGTGCATAGAAACACAATGAGCAGGTGAAGAAGAATCAGGGTCTTCTGATGAGACTCATTCTTACAGCCTTGTACCTTGTGCATCAAGCACAGGCACTGAAGGGACACTGAGGCCGCTGGCAGCTCAAACGGGGTGATTTTGTGAACCTGGTATATGCATTTACAGAGTTTGGCAGTAAATTTTCAGAGCATTTGGGATCTATAACAGTCTTTAGTGGTATGCCAAACACAATGCAAAATAACATCACTGAAAGCACATGTTACCCAGGAAAAGCTTGACAAACAAATAAACACAGCTCTTTTCACTCTTGTAGAAGTGGATGACCCATCTGTCATTTCCAACAAGTGTCAGTTAGCTTTCATTATCAGATATGTTAATGAAAGCTTTCTTGATGTCAACTCAGACAGAGATGCAAAAACCATCGAGACCTACATTCCTGCAAGCAAACCCAGCTAAGTTGCATGAGTGGACAGCACAGAGACAGAGTTGGGGCAAAGAAAAATGAGAGACCACTGCACAATGTGCAGCTTTGAAGCAAAAACTTTATGATTTCGACTTTACCTTCCTGATCGTGGTCTTTCGGTCTAATTTTGGCCTCATGGAGCCACCCTTCTGGAAAACAAGATAGTGGACAAAAAAATGCCAGGTGGAATGAAGAGCACTATCAGCACTCTCAAAGCCACAAGAACAGATGAGAAATTCAGTCGCATTTACGATGAAACCATCCAGGCTGTTGGTAACAATGGCTTTGTCATCACTGCTGCTGTGAGGACCTGGAGCTGAGGGTTGACCTGCACCAAGAAGGAAGCAAAGAAACCATTGTAGCTTGCAATGTCTTTACTTCCAGATTGTTGACAGCTTGGTATTGCACATTACCAAAGATCTGGAGCACTTAACCTTTTTTTTGGGTACTGGATAACACAGTATTTGCATAATTCTGCAAGCATGCTGCATTTCCCAAGCTGGCTCAGCTGATGAGGACTTATCTATTTTTTGATGAGTATATACTAAGAAATGAGCTACACATGCTGTATAGTAAAAGGTTCTTTTGCAAGCCACCAGGAGAGCTGGTATATCATCTTATTGAAGATGGTCTGCAAGGGACTCTGTCTAAGATATAGACAGAGCTTATGCTCATAATGTTAGCCATCATCACATCAGCAGAACACTTTTTTCTGTCAAAAAAGGATGAAAACCTATCTGAGGAACACCTGTGGACAAAGCAGACTTGTCAGCCATGCAAAAATATAATTTGACTCAGTTGTTGTGGCGGACGTGAGGACTTGATGCCAGTGGGAAATTCTACAGCATGGTTGGTGACCACTTGGTCACCATGAAAGACAGGAGAATGGACTTCCTCTTCAGACAGGATGAGTGAAATGCACACTCTCTCCTTTGGTTTACTGCTGATTTAACTGCTTTCAAACCTACAGTACGTGTGCAAGTTTTGATGTACATTGCTGATTTTGCTTTGCTTGGTTAGATTTAGCTGCATGTGTTAGTCCACTGAAGACGTACTTTTTGGGGTTTTAAAATCCACTGTGGTGGTGTAAAGAGGCCAAATTACAAAAATTGTGTCATTGTCCAAAAACATATGGACATGACTGTAGTATGTCCTGACCAGAATGATTGCCAAAGAAAGGTACATTTAGGTTGTAACCAGTTTAGATTAAGTTAAATAACTGATTTACAACATTTGTTTTTTTTTTATCAGTTCGTCAACAAATGCACTGATAAAAAATGTAATGCCATTAGCATGACCTCCGGCTTCTGAGGAACTCCTAACACTCCCACAGTCGAAGTCGGGAAAAGCCATTGCCAAATTTTCCGAACAAAAGTGTGTGATAAAAGTTCTTCCTCTTGGCAAGCTCCCTTTGTGCACTTCCTCTTAATTCGCTGTTTATTTACATTAAAAGAGAAGAGGAGAAAAAGAGAAAAAAGCAAAAAGATGACTAACTGGGGGGATCACTTCTGCTTTTCAGGCCTTCACTATCCAACATCTCCAGACATCTGTAGTTCTTCAAGGTCTCTGAAGAGGAAAGGAGGAGAACAAAGACCAACAGATAACAATTTATAGACTATTTCCCAAGCTTTTTGAAAATGGTAAACTCTGGAAGCCTGTTTACACTAGCTGCCATAGTCTTGGTGGCTGTGGCTGAGTCTGGATCAGAAGGTAAGATTAAACTTCAGATAAATTCAGTATCGGATATTTCAGATGGCTTTTCTATGTTTAAAATTCCTTTATGTAAAAGTCATTTCTGCTCCAGAAAATGTGCTGGCTTCCTACTGCACAACAGTTACCAATAAATAGATAGATTAAGGAACCAATCTTGGGATGCATGGTGCAGAGAGCAAACCCACCACGTGTCAGCACAGTCGTGTAGTATTTTGACCTCCAACTTTAACATTTAACATGCTAACTGAGGCCTGTAGATGGGATGTAGCTCTTGGGTTTTTTGCAATTTCATCGTGCATTGCACAGTCTGACCTTGGTGTGAATTTGCTGGGATGTGCACTTTTGGGAAGATTGTGCCATTGTGTTAACACACACCTGAATGCAAAGTGCCAAAAGGTCTGCTTTATTTCTAACTTTGTCCTAATCAGATCGCCATCGTTCAAGGGTCCGACTGTGCTGCATTGGAGTCACCAACCTCGATATGAGCTCTGAGGTGGTAGGGGAAACGTATCGTGAGCAGGCTGCAAGACATCCCTGTGTGAAGGCTGTACTGTAAGTCAACACATGTTGTCCTACACCCAAACATCAACACATACAATCTCTATAATTTTCTCTCTTTTATTTCCAGTTTCAACACAGATAATGGAAAGCTTTGTGCTGATCCAGAAGCTCAGTGGGTCAAGAATCGTAAGTTATGCTTACACACACACACACACACACACACACACACACACACACTTGTTTTGACATCTTAATGGGGAACTAATGCTTTCCCTAGCCCCTAACCCTAACCATCAGAAATGAATGCCTAACCCTAACCCTTTACCCTAAACCTAACCATAACCTAATTGTAACCCTAACCTTAAAACCACGTTTTGAGCCTCAAAAATGCTCAAACATTCCTTCAGATTCGTGACCAGCATTTTGTCCTCACAAATCACAGTTGGTCCTCACAACTATAGTTTTATGCAAATTCTTGTCCTCACAAAGATCTCTAAACAAGTACACACACACACACACACAAAAGTATTTGCACAGAAAAACTGAAGCTCCTCTTTGTCTCTCTCCTCTCCCCAGTCATTACCAAAATGACAAAGGTGTGAAGCACAAAGACTACAGTCTACAATGAAGCAACGTCGCCTGTCTGCTACATCAGGATCTCCTTATAATTACTTATTCATGTCATAGGGTTTCCTTATGAATTTTCTCATAACTCCTTTGAAATTGTTTAGGTTACTTTATTCTTACTGACTGCATTGCACTGTATTTTATTCTTGATGTTACATTTGAGTCTTGCATGGCTCTATTTTAAAATGATACCAAATGCTTTTCTCAGGCCAGTTGAATTGGAAAAGCATTTCATGTCACCCCAAGAGGAGATAGAAGAGGTGGCTGAGGAGAAGGTCTGGGCATCTGCCCCCAAGACCTGGACCTGGATAAACAGCAGAAAATGGATGGCTAGATGGACCAATTGATTTCATAAGTTTGAGATCTTCATTTTATTCTTTTTTTTCCCTCCTGCTTTTATGACTGCATTTTATTGAATATATCATGTGATTTTGTAAAGTACTTTGCAACGCAGGTTGTGACAAATGCTATGCAAATAAACTTCATTAATACAGAAAAAATATTTTCCTACTGCTGTTTGAGGACGCCCACCAGATACACACAATATGTCATACATTCATATCCTAATAATCTCCCAGAATGCTACACCCCAGTGCCTTCAGCTGAGCTCAAAAGTGTACGATCCACGAAATCGATAGATTTTGTATTCTTATCCATGAAAGGTTACTGTGTTACTCTCAACTTTTAAGCTTCTTTTTGAACATCACTCTTTCATTTGCCTTAATTTCCTTCATCATCCACACATTTTCTTAACTTGTTCATACCAAATATAATTTTTAAGGTAAATCAGCATTATGCAACTATTTTTTTTTACCAGAAAACAGCTTCATTGACAATGACAACCCCCCCCCCCCCAAATCTTCTTATCTTAACACCAGTGTGATGGCAACCAAACAGTGTGTATGGCTGAACTAACAGATGATCATGGCAGAGGAGTATCTGCACATGCACACACATAGAATATGACTGCAACTGCATTAACTGAGGAACAATTCTCAATAAGCTGAGGAGTTATTAATATAAAGTAAGACAAGGAAGCAGCTGGGGTTCTTCCTACATTAGGTACAGTATGTTGAATGGGTAAAAGTATTTTGTTCCTCTTACATTTCAGCCTCTTACAAACTATCAGAATCTGAAGAATTTTACATTTTATTGAAAGAGCTTAAATGTTAAGCTGGGCATCTGTATAATGTAAACTGACTTGCATACTTAGAGTGATAACTGTTGGTTCTGATGATGGTCGTAAAGGGGCTGCTGATTTTTACCCTTTGACTCTGTGTGTTTGGAGGAAACTCAGTTTGAAAATAGGCTGGTAAATTATCCTCTTAAAGCAGTGTCCAACCCATAGTGCAGCACATCACTGTAAAAATATTCAAAAAGTAGATACAAGCACCAAAACATATGTATTTGTCCTTCTCGAGTCATTAACATGACGCATTAGCCATATGATTCTTCAAAATGGACCCAGTTTTCCAAGATAGCGTCATCTTCAGCTTAGGAAACTAACTGCTGTTTTACCCCAGAATTTCAACCACTGGATCAATTTCAAAGGTTTTACACTTGATTTTAATTTAAACATAAAACACTGGATAGTCACATTGAAATATTCATTATCACAGTGTGTGAAGACACTGAATAGTTATTTCCATATTTTACTGACACACAGCTGATAAGTAGAATTATTTATCTACTTTAATATTGACACAAACAGAAACAGAAAACTTGGATAAATTTAATTTATAGGCACCACTGAAGCAACATTATAAGAAATGTTACTCCTGCACAGCACTGCACAGCTGTGCAGGTTGAAGGATTAGGATATTTTTGCACAGCGATAGCACTGTGACACATATAGCTAGGTTTGGACATTTAATGTTCATTAAGTAAAAATTAAGCTCTGTGCAATTCCATGAATTTCATGCACTGAAAGACCTCTTTACCCTTGACTCAGATCTCCCATGCTGACACACTCTGTCACGAGTTCATCCAGGGGATGTAGGTAAAACGAAAGGTACCACCTCTATTAGAAAATTATTTTTGAAATTTTTTTTTACATATGGTACAAAGAAACTTCGGAGTAACTTCAGACTTTTAAAGTCAGCTTCTCCCTGGTCTGGTGTAGCTCACTTTACCTCAAAAAAGTCTTGTAAATAAATATTCAAAGGCTACTGGGCTTCATCAAAAGACTCGTCATTGTAAAAGCGAATATGTGCCAGTTTTGTTGCTTGTATCCACTAACTCTATAAGTTATGTGCTGCGTCTTTGTGCCTGCTATTGCCTCTGCAGTTTGACCAGCAAAAGATGGAGTCCATACAGGTAATGGGCCATTACAAGCTCACCAATTATGGATTCCACTGCCAGCTCCGTGACACCCAGAGAAGGAAAAACAATCCCAGCTCTCTGAGGTTATGTCAAGATTTTTCTTGGAATTAAACATGTTTTTTATGCAGTCTGTATTTTTACTTTTATTCGTTCTGTGTCCTGGGCACAATCAGTTGACATGTTCCCTTATTACAGTGAACACATGCAATGTAGTTTATTTTGAGTTAATCCTGCCATCCACCTGCAAGAAATTCTCACTTGAGTATGTAATCTACTGCTAAAAATACACTGCAACAGTCAGTATTGCTGAAAACTGGTGAATCTGTTGTTTCAGGAAGAAAGTTTGTTCCTGTTTGTGAACGGCTTGTGTTTTCGGTAAGAGCGAATACTCTTTGGGCTGGGAGCCACAGACAGACAGAGCAGTTAAGTCAGAATATTTCAAAAATATAAACTATGACCAGCTTTATTCCTTTAAAAAAAAAGTGGGTCTGCTCATTTCCACCACCACAGGCAACTCTGATGTAAGGCGTACATGATTAGAAGCTTCTGGGTTGGGTTTGTCCTGAACTGCTCTCTGCTCATTCATCACTGCCTGTTTCTGTTAGCTTTGTTTGTCTGTGTGGACTGTCAACATAATCATGGACTTTACCTTAAATTACAGGGATGTAAACAAAAAAAGGGGGACAGGTGGGTAGAGAAAACAGATTTGAAACTTGATTTTTTTTAACTGGACTTTGGTGCCATCTTGTGGCTGGTATGAAACAAAGGAGCAGCAATGAAAATTAAAAACACTGTTCTCCTTTTTATACTCTACTCTCTTTCTGCTCGTGTTTTTAATCAGCATACACAAACATCATGTTAAATTAAAAGTGCTGAAAACCTTTTCCATAAAAATACTGCACACATTAAACAAAGTTCAGGCTGTGTTGAAAAATAAAGGTGGTCATATCAAATATTGACTTTCAATGTTATTCACATTTTACAAACTCTGTTTTTACCTTATACACTGTATTTCCATGTATGTTTGCACACGTTTCAGTAAATCTCTGCACGTATTTTCCATTTTCCTAGCAAAATATAAAGAAATGAGGCGCTGCTCACAACTTTTGCACAGTACTGTATCTTTCTAGATAAATATAAAACCTTTAAAATATTTGTGTAAAAATTACAAAAATCAAATTGCCATCTTGAATAATTTTGTGACTCAGTAAAATCTTTACAAAGAAAATGAAAGAATAATTCACCAAAAACCAACTACCTCTATTTTGAAAAACCCAATAATCACTCAGTGTGTGAGTTAATTACAGAAAGATTTTAAAGCAGTTTTAAGTAGACGGTAAAAGCAGCTACAGACGAGACAATGAGAGGAGAGGAGAGGAGAGGAGAGGAGAGGAGAGGAGAGGAGAGGAGGGGAGGGGAGGGGAGGGGAGGGGAGGGGAGAGGAGGGGAGGGGAGAGGAGAAAAAAAAGCTCTCTGGCACTGGAGTGCCTTCCTCTCTACCTTTAAGTACTCTGACCTAATTACTGAGTACAGTCAGCTGCACAGAAGGGTGGCACCTAAGGCTGGAGAGCAAGCAAGACACACCCTTCCATCCATCTTCTTCCACTTATCCTATTCAGGGTCACTGGGGGCTGGAGCCTATCCCAGCTACCACAGGGTGAGAGGCGGGGTACACCCTGGACAGGTCACCAGTCTGTCGCAGGGCTAACACAGAGGGACAGACCAAAATCACAGCAGGCCCTTATTTGATTCCCATTGCCTTAACAATAGGGCATTTTAATAATTTAATGTATTTTAAATATATTTCACTGATGATTTCAAGCTTAATTACAAAATAAATAAATGTAAATGGCATCTTGCATCTTAAACAGCTTCTCAAATTATTAATCAGCAAGTATTTGCTTTAGAGTTGTTGTTTGTTTTGTTTTTTTTACACAGATTGTTGTTAATTGTTTAATTGTTTGTCTTCTCAAATGCAATAATTTATTACTCATTTTTTTCTTGTATTACCTGGATATCTTTGGGTTTTCTACTACTGATTGAACATGGCAAAAAACCTTTTGTCACAAAATGCTCATTTAGCTTCCATTAATTACCAGCATCAGTTTCACTCAGCACTCACGCAGGAAACTGTAGTTCCGAGGTGGACTGCTTTTGATTTAAACCATGTAAACTTTTCTTATTTTCTCTAAAATGAATAATTAAAAAAGAGCCAAAAAATGAGGAAACTTTAAGCTGAACTGTACTCATGTCTTAGTTTGTGTGTGTCTGAATTATTATCACCACACCACAGCACAAAAACAGTTCTTCTCTGGCTTGAAGAGAGAGCTGAATGACTCACAAGTTCACCTCTTCAGCTTGACTGCTGGTAAGATGGGAGGAAAACTGAATGGAGGGTGAAAGAAGAGCAGGCAGCACAGATGGAAAACCAGATGGAGTTTCTCAGGGGAACAAAAGAAAAGATGATGCAAAGTGAAGAGGATCCTCTTATCCTTGTATCTTAAATTGAGTTTTAGTCCTCTAGAGCGAGCACATTTCACCCTGCTTTCACCCAGCAGTCACTTCCTCGTGCAGCTGTTTAAGAGTTTAGGATGAGACTTTGATAAAAAAAAAAAAAAATAGGATAAGGTTAGGTAGGTCGTGGCTGTGTAGTAAAATATCAGTGAGGGTCCTCGCAATTAGGGATGCACTGATGTGTTAGATGATCTGGTGACATTTACTGATGTCACTGGCCAATATTTATGTTTTGTGTCACATCAGTTTTGTCCGCACATTAAAAAGTTAGTAATTTTTCATAATTAAGATTTATTTGATTCCCATTGCACAAAATTGGGAATAAAATAAGTACAAAAATAAAATAAAGAAACAAAAAATATCAGTTTTGTTTTTTATTTTAAACATTGGTATCAATTTCCACCCATAACTTCATCTCTACTCACTGTGTCTGAAGTACCCCTTTGGGTGAAATTAAACATTTTCATTCTAGCATTTCATTATTTTTATTCACAGATTTTTGTACATTTTATTCTATTTTATGGTGCTGGGCTTTTTTTAATGTACTTTATTCTGCATTGCTTTAGTTATGAAAATTGCTGTCAACATTTCTGATGTTAACTTTTTTTTTCTTTCTGAGATGTTTTATCTTTTTAATATACAGCTCTGGAAAAAATTATATTTGTCATATTGATATCGTCATCATGAAAAGGGCGTCCAAGCCCTCAAGTGCAGCTTTAAAGCAGAGAAAAGAGGAGGTGGAAAAGAGGTCCCAGTGTAGAGGTATGTCATCTTTTCTAACATTAAAAAAATGCTGTTTGACTTTTCATTTGTACTAGCTAGACTTTAGCTAAGTTGAAATAAAGCAAAGTTGCCTAATAATGATACTGTGTAACTATATAATTGTAGTGCAACCTCTTATTTTATTAATGCATAATCACAACTAGATAATAACTTATGTTTTGTTGAACACATCAAGTAGTAGTCTGTCTGCTGCAGCTACATGTTTTGCTTGTACTGTACAGTAAAAGGTAAATCTACTCTACATCTGTCCTGGACAGATGCACTGAGAAAATATTTGCAGAGGCCTCTAGAAGCTGCTGCAGAGGGGCCTTCGCTCACATCTTCACCACTCGCTGAAGAATATAAGTTTAGCCAATTATTTGTGGTCTCTGATATCACTGCTATGTATGTTGTCATTATTATTATGTCATATGTTGGCTGTGTGGAAGGTAGGAAGAGGATCCAAATGCAGGACTCAAAACTGAAAACTCAGCTTTATTGCTGGAAGTCCAAAAATCCTCACCACAAAACAACTCAGGAACAGGGCCAGGAAACACAGAGCCACGAGGATATACGACACGACAAAGGACAGGGGAGAACTGAGACAATATATACACACCAGGGGTAACGAGGGGAACGGGGAACAGCTGGGTGGAGCAGGTGGAACAAATCAGGGATGACTGAGACAAGGGAAGCAAAACTGAATACAAGACGCTGGGTCAAAACCCAGGACTATGATATATTATTGTTGTTGTTGTTAATATTATTATATTGGTATTATTGTTATTATTACTGAATGTTACAGTTTAACTTTGCTACTAATTACAGTAAATGTAATATGATCTGCCTTTAACAACATATTTGATACTGATCAACACAGCACGTAAAACAGTAAAAAGAGCTAAATGGTCTGCTATGTTTGATACTATCTGTTTCAAATACTGTCCACATTTAGGTGGACATACACTATACTGCCAAAGATATTCGCTCGTCTACCTTCACACGCATATGAACTTGAGTGACATCCCATTCTTAATCCATAGGGTTTAATATGATGTTGGCCCACCCTTTGCAGCTATAACAGCTTCAACTCTTCTGGGAAGGTTTTCCACAAAGTTTAGGAGTGTGTTTATGGGAATTTTTGACCATTCTTCTAGAAGCACATTTGTGAGGTCAGACAATGATGTTGGACGAGAAGGCCTGGCTCACAGTCTCAGCTCTAATTCATCCCAAAGGTGTTCTGTCGGGTTGAGGTCAGGACTCTGTGCAGGCCAGTCAAGTTCTTCCACGCCAAACTCTCTCATCCATGTCTTTATGGACCTTGCTTTGTGCACTGGTGCGCAGTCATGTTGGAACAGGAAGGGGCCATCCCCAAACTGTTCCCACAAAGTTGGGAGCATGAAATTGTCCAAAATGTCCTGGTATGCTGAAGCATAAAGAGTTCCTTTCACTGGAACTAAGGGGCCAAGCCCAACTCCTGA
>VUQI01028201.1:0-28788 GCA_015106735.1 Paratilapia polleni
ATGAGGAAAAAAAGAAAAAAAAAAAAAAAAAAAAAAAAAAAAAAAAAAAAAAAAAAAAATAAAAAAAAAAAAAAAAAAAAAAAAAAAAAAATTCAGCTTTTATTCAATAGGTATAACCAAAGTATTGCATTAACCGGTTAGGAATTACAACCATTTTTATACACAGTCCCCCACTTTCAGAGCCTCAAAAGTAATTGGACAACTGACTGACAAGCAATTTCACGACCTTGATCTGCTTGTCATTTTGAGCACTGAACTCGCATTTGGGTGTTCACTGGAACTCTCAATGTGAGGTCCAAAGAGATGTTGATGCAAGTCATCATTAGGCTGAAAAACTAAAAAAAACAAAACAAAAACAAATCAACAATCTGGTACATTCTTTAAAAAAAGGGGGACTATGTGATATGATTTTAAATCCTTTGTGGTGATGTGAGGCAAAATTACAAAATAAATGTGTCACTGTTCAAATACTTAGGGACCTAACTGTATCAACTCCAGCTAAAATACGGTGATTTGTTAAGAATTTCCACATCTCTGTTCTTGCAAGACAGATTATGAGCTTTGTGGATTAACAGAATGGGGAAAAAAGAAGTATAAAGCCATTTTCACACATGCACTCCAGCCCTGAACTTCTCTAGACATTACCCAGAGGAGTTGTATGTGAAAACGCAAATGTCCTAATCATTTGCAGACATTAAACAGACTTTACCCTGCCAGCTATCTAGTACAAAATCTGTATAATGTTCAACTGAGCCCATGCAAGAACAGAGCAGCTAACTGTCCAGAGAATTTACAGTCCTGCCTCCTGATGTGCGAGAGCACTACCCATCACTTAAATTGTAATTATTTCCAGTAGTGAGAACACATCTGATGTGGACAATCTGCTGTTGTCTGCTATATGTAAGAAAGGGCAACTTCAAGCAATGATTCTCCCGACGTGTGTGGTGTTCACGTGTCAAAACAGCTCAAGTTAAAACAAACGAAATGGTCCTTTCTCCAACTGAGTTTATTTAAACAGTTACCCGGCAGTGACAGAGTGGAGCTCCCCCTGGAAGATTTTGAGGAAAAGTGCCAGGATGTAACAATTGAAGTGTAACAATGTTGGAAGGGCAGGTCCAGGAAGTGGGTGACAAGTCTCTTCACTGGACATACAGTATCTGGAAGATTACATATTTGCAAATTATTACGCTTGCTACCTGCTAGAGTGTTTGTTCATTACACGAAATGACATATCACATGGTTACTCTTTATTTAAGAAGGGGTTCCAACATCTTGGCAATTCAATATAAAAATATTAACAAGAATAATTACCTGATGGCTGTCTCTAGAAAAGACCACAAGCCCCTCTTACACTGAGGACACTGCAACACTTGAGTAAAGTATTTTTTCACTGACTTGGGAGCCATCCAGGGAGGGTTGGTAACAATTAGTTTATCCATGACCTGCTGGAAATTTCTCATGAAGACAGATGTGGCATTACCCTGTAACATAATGGAGCACAACAACTCCGTTTAAATTGGTCTAGATGTTGGGATGTACAGAAAGATTTTTCAACTCAGCAGACCTACAAAAAATTGATGATTAACTGAACTGTTATGAAACTGCTATTTCCAGCTGCTCCAATGTGAGGATATGTTTGTTTTATATCATAGTATATTTTTGGACTTTTGGTCCAACAAAACAAAATATTTGATGATGTCACCAATGACTTGTTGGGGAAAATATGAGGATGTAGTTCGATATTTTACAGACTAAATTACTTATCAAAAAAGGTACATGACAGATGAATCAATAACTAAAACAATCATTAACTGCAGCTCTAAATTACAATTTAATCCAAACATAGTGAAAATAATAAAAAGACCCCTCAAAGCCAGCTATCCATATCCATATTCAAAAATGTGAAACAAGTTATACTTTCATACAACCCCTGAGGCTATTGCAGCAGTAGCAGGTGGGACTTTCTGCAGTATGGTAATTCCTACCTGCTGTGCGTATTCTAAGAGGGAGATCAGGTATTGCGCCGGTGGCAGCAGGCCTGGGTACACAGCACTTCTGATTGAGTCCAAGGCTTCAGTGAAGAGGCCACACTCTATCATGCAACCAACATTGCCGAAGTCCATTTCAGTTGCCTGGAGAAATACAGAACAATGGTAAAATGCAAGAGGTATATGGAAAGTAGGAGGACACAGCACTCAAAGAGACGGATGGCAGAAAGACGAGAAAAAAAAGAAGGTGAGGGCAGGAGGGTAATGGAAATAGGAAGTGAATGGGCTTTAAAAGTTCCTGGGGGTCACTTCTGACTGTCTGTTATTGGCAAATAGCATATGGACTCAGAAAGTACAGAATGGAAAAACATGAGCACTTCTATTAGCAATATCCACTTGGGTAAGGTATGGACAGGACAGTGGAGAGTGCTGTTAATAGGGCTGCCAATCAAAACTCTCAGATCAGCTGACAGTGGTGGTTAAATTGTGACCTGGGTATGATGCGCCCTTGGTCTAGATGTCACTTCCCATTGAAATGTATGACATAAAGGAAATTAAATGACCTGATCCTCTTGATGAAACACATAGTTATCTTAGAGATGTATAGTTGTGATCAAGGCTGGGGGTTGATATGTGTGCACATCTACCTGAGCCAGGGGACTATAGGGGTCATGGTAACCCAAAAATTCAAGGAAGCACAGTCTTGGTCGGCCCTAGAGGAATAAACCACAATAACAATGTCAAGAAAATACAAAACCAACAAAAAAGGCCATTTAGGTCAACTAACAGTTTGTTAAATGATGTCTAAAAGATTCAGTGCTTTGTTGCAACATGCCTTTAAACACATAAAAAAAGAAAAACAAATACACACCTCCTGTTTGATTACATATGTCTTAAGCTCCGCCTCCAAAGTAGAGAAACTGTCCTTCATGTCTGCTGGATGATCCTCTTGATGATCTGTTATGTTGAAATTCATATCCACACGATTGCTCTGCCCCAGAAAAAATAAAGTTTCAGAATAAAATTTTAAAAACTTTAAACATTAAATGTTTAACAAGTTTGAGCAATATTTGGAAGTAAAATCAAAGACTTTAAGATCTGATTAGTGACTGCACATATAAATGAAGAGCATATAAAATATTAAAATCAAAAAGGAATGCAGGTTAAAAACTGATTATCAGCTTTGGCCATATGTTTTTTACATATATTCTTCGGACTCACCCCAAAGAGGTGCTGGACTATGTGACTCACAGGGTAGCAAGGAGCATTTTGGGATTTTGAGTTCTCTGTAATAGGTTTAGCCATAACATGAGTGATGGAGGCATAAGAGGGGGGAGGACAGTGGTATACTTCAGCCCTGCCTGCTTTTAGCAGCCTGTGAAAGGTTAAAGGAAAATATATTCATTAATTAGCTGCTGATTTTATTGATACATGGGTAAAAAGAGAACAAGCATTAGTGACTCAAATATTTTTTAAGTGGCACCTCACCGTTTGAACATGGCTCTGCGGGTGGACTCTTGGACCATAAGGAGTACCCTCCAGCCCTGAAAGGCCCCTTTTAGTCTCCCACTGGCCACCTTCTCTCTCCACTGTTTGACAGGGTAGAAGGCAGCCGTGGAACCTGTGGAAATGGCCACCTCATATGGTCCTTCAGCAAGCCAGGAGCCATTCTTAACACTGTTCAGCACGTAGTCAGGAGTTACAACCCACTTTCCTAGTAGGAGACAAGCAGCAACAGGGTAGAAATCCAATAAAAAGGTGTTGTGTCTAAGAATTAAAAAAAAAAATCTGTAATGTGTTTTATAGTTATATTATTTCTGTAGGCTAAAATAGCAAAAAAAATAAAGATCTGCCAACATTATAATAACAGCCATCATGACTAACCTGCAGCACAAGCTGCCAAAAATTTCTCACTGGACAACACCTGAGGGATTATAAGATGGGTGCAGGCATGCTGATATACCTGTAAGATAACCATGCATCAGTTTAAGGTTGTTATATGTAATCATCACAAGACACTTTTGTAGGTGAGGCTTGGCAATGATGCAAAAGTTGCAGTTAAAATAATCAACTCATGTTAAGTGCAACTAACAGTGTTCCACTGTTAGGCATTATATCAGGCAAAAGTACATTATCCAATTTTTTTAATTCACATTTATCTTGTATATTAATCATAGACAAACCATCTCTGTAGGAAATGTAGTACAATGAATGACATTAAAGCCCAACAAAGAGTGATAATCACCTATTCAAAAATAGATTTACATTAAGGTGTTGTGCACTGAAACTCTACACATGTAAAGAAATGTGTGAACACACCTACTTGACATGAAATACACACAGTGACAGAAAGAGGCATATTTGTTAAATAATAGCAAGTATACAGACAAGACCTAGGACCACAATATCTACCCAATTCTGACTACACAAGGCAGTTAACTGAGAAAAGAATGAAACAGAGAACACTACAATTTCCTGTTAAATAATGCAGGTTGGCACAGCTATCTGATTTAGCTATACAGGTATATGAAAGTAGTAGTATAATTAAAAAATTTCACTGGAAGAGACTGTCATAGAAGTTCAAGATAAATAGCAAGCTTAATGTTTAAAACTAGATTTAGGCCCTGAGATAACCAAAACAACCATCCTAGGCCTCCACAGAGCTAATGATTGACCGTACACAGCAGATCATTCACTCCGACAACTACTTTATCTCGAGAACAGTAACTGTATTCAATTTTGACTGGTGATGTTACACTTTCATTGCTCCTTTATTTTGTTGCTTGTTTCCCATTTTTGTTGCTTGTAACACTAAGCAAACAATTTTAAGACATCATTATGAGCTCTGGTTATGGTCAGTGTTTATGCAATTTGTAAACCTACAACAGAAAAAAGAAATTAGTCATAAGCTGCAAGTCTGTTTAGCCTGGGTGGAAGTGCGCAAAGTATCTCCCCTAAATGTTCTGAGGGATCTCTAGTTTACTCACTGAGCCACCAATGTATTTCCCACCCAGCTGCTGAATTCCCTGGATCAAAACTCTCTTCTCATCACGGATTTTGATCCCAGAAATCTGGAAAACATGAGCACAGCTCTCCATCTTCACGAAGAAACTGAAGAAGAGACAAAATGAGGTTTAGGAAAAGCCCTTCTATTACAATGTCTAGTTCAGTTCTAAAACTACAGATTAAGGAAGATCGCATCATTCATTGGGCAATATAATGTTGTAGTTCTTGTTTGACTAGATGACTAGATTGCTTTAAAGATAAGTGAAAACCAGGAAGTGGAATCCTGTGTTATTTAATCTACACATCATGACACTTTATGTTTAGGCAGTTCTTTTGCCAAAGTCAATAAATACCCAGTTCGTGACTAAGTTGAATTCAATCGTTAATGCGTGTTAATTAAGGCTTTCTGGCACATCTCTTGCTTTGAATATATTTCTACAGCGTCACTGTTGATTGACAAAAAATCGTTTGTTTGTTTTCTTGTTCACTAGTCATTGCCGACTGTCTTAAAAACACAGCTGATCAAGTACCTTGCTCATACCACCAATGATGACTTCCGATTACATCCGGGCGCGCCAAACTCTTGTCATTGACACAAACATCCAACAAAGTCAATAATTTTTTGGACAAATATGAGGCCACTTCTTCCAAAAGTAGATTCACTTTCGCAAACAAAAATCCATAGTGCCTTCGTTATTTAGTGTCGGTACACGGTCAACATAACGGCAAACTGTTATGTTTGATTAGTTAGACCACTTGAGAGTTCAATACCCAACTTGCAAGGGTGTACAGCTTCTCGGTAACTGTTTTGGAAAGAGGGGAGATCCTACATGTTGTCAAATTTTTATATGCATTATCAAGACACAAACTGCTATATATTTGATTTAAAAAAACACGTCAGAGTGTATCAAATATATGTTTTGTATAAAATATCATCTGTTATTTGTGAAATTCAAATATTATTCCCTGTTTAAGAAACAGTTTCCCTATCGTTTGAGTTGTCAGTTGGAATGTCCCACGGAACGGAAGTTTTCATAGAGCTACTTCCAGGTTGTTGTCACGGACGCTTTCAGTCCCCGGAAATAACCAAAATAGCTGGATATCATGCAGCATTATTTGAGTAACGGGAATATTTGATCGATCGATAACCAATAAAATTGAAACGTGATTTTTGCCATATAGGCTGCCCAGGAAATCGTGCATAAAAACTGATTATTGTAGTGTTTGGTAAACGTTGAATGACACCGATAGATATGCTCTCAGTCGGAGTAATGTAATATTATATTTATACTGGCTGTTGAATTGTCTTGGTTCTCCGTTTTGTTATAGCAACAAATAGTTGTCGCAGACAAATATATCAGCAAGAAGTAAGTACAAATGATGCTGGTCACATTTTCCCTGCGTGTAATGGATTAACACCGGATGGATTAAGTAAGAGCTTTTGTAAGGTAGGACACGCATAATATGCAACACTGAATCAGTCGAGTGGTTTCATTCGGGTTTCTTTTGGGCATGCGGCGAATCCGCGACATTTTTTAAAAGATACAGATAACCTGTCAAAATTAGCAAATGCGGTATCACTTATTTGGATACTGGGAGCTGAAAGCTCTGTGTGTGGCTGTATGGCAAGTACCACGACAAGCAGGTAAAAGTCAATAGTCCAAGCAAGGCCTGTCTCTCTTCTTAATGTGTTGCTTATACACCTACAAACATACGGTTGATGATTTTTGTTGATTATCAAAACAATATGATTACGACATCGCCCCTTAATGATAATATTATAATTAATAATCAGCAAAAATCTGTTAATTAGTTAATCATTAATTGATTAATGTTATGGTACAGTTTGGTCTTAGAATGTTGACTGGTTAAAGCAACATTTTGAATTTGGGGTTTCATAAATAATGATGGGCATGCTTTACCATTTTCTGATTTTGTATGGATGAAATGATTAATTAGGAGGGCTAAAATCTGATCTGGAAGGTGAGAATGTGTCAGTGCTTGGCCAAATGCCACCATGAAGAACAAGTTAAAGTCAACTCATTCAATGATGAACATATATGTTTGGTGAATATTACAGAATACTGGAAAAGAATATTATAACATTTATCTAAAATGTTACCAAAGGAGCACTGAAAGAGAACAAACTACATTTCAAACACTAGTTCTGAAATGATTAGTTAATAGTTAATTTGCTAATTGACAAGCTCAGTTTATTAGGGATTGACAGACGTGTGATCTTGGCTATGTTTAAGGGAGTAAACCATGATGATCAAGCTTCTATCAGCTGGAACCAGGAGGTTCTGTTGGAGTCCCTCTTGACAAATTCACATTGGCAAACTTAATCAACAACAATTTGGATAAATGATCATTTGTCCATTAATTAAAAAGTGATTAAAAAAACAATGCTGATACTATCCTCTCAAAAGCGATGGTTTTCAATTTCTCTTTGTCTTTTTCTGTAACATATATCTCTGGTTTTAAGCTTTTAATTTTTAGCTTTTACTGATTTTTGTAATTTTAACCTACGATGTTGAAAAGCAAAAAAGATCTTATGTAAGAGATTTATGAATACATTAGGAGATTTATATTGTAATGTAATGCAAATGATAGTTGCAGCTCTATTGTGCACAATGCATGCATCTACTTTAAAATATATTAATATATTTACTTTTTTTTATCTTTTTGTCATCTGTAGAGTAATCATATTCCACTGTTCAATCTTTTTGTGTATGTGTCAGTTCCCTTACACTAAATGCATCTTTAGGATCAGAGTATTTAAGTTTGCTGAACTCATGGCAGTTGCAATAAGCTAAAATGTATGATCTGCTCCAGTGTTACAATATTGTCTGTTTTTTCAAGGGTTGTAATTGACTCATTGCTCAGGGTGCTTTAATACTGTTGAATGATGGTGATTATGCCACAAAACAACAACAGCAAGTAATATTTGGTTATTGAGGAGATTGGGAAGTCGTGTATTATTCATTCCCTCAGTGCAGGCTAATCACATGGGCATTTTTTAGGTTGAGGCAAAACTTGTTGCTTTCTGATTTCTGATTTCTGAACAGTTTTACACAGCATATTTTAAGGAGATATTATGTCCACATATCTCCCTATAGCAAAGAAAAAGGTGACCAATACATTTTTACAAGACTTGAGTTATCATAGAGCCACTGATAAGTTAGACAGACTGTAAAGAACATCAGTCAAAAGCAAGGTAATGTAGCAGGGCCACTTGGTTGCAATGGCCTCCTCTGGGTATTCATGAGATAGTTCTCAGCACTATTGTGATCTTAGATTATGCACCTGTTTAATTTATTATGTTTCCTTTAAAGCAGACTGTTAGGTACCCCCTTTAACATAATGTTGACTTTAACTTGACATGCTCTAAGTGGTTTTAAAGCGGCAGCCTGGGGGACATGCTGCTAAATATTTCAGGACAAACTCATTACTGTAAATGGGCCTGTGTGTTAGGCTAGCTGGGTTAGACAGGCAGCAACAAGAGAGATTGGACAGTGATGTGTGTGTGTGTGTGAGAGAGAGAGAGACTGTGTTTCTTATCCTGTTCTAATAGCTGTGGATTTGATGTCTCAGGCAGGCAGCATTTCATTGCCTGGCCCTGTTGTCCCTGTTGCAATGCTGTGAAACACACAGGGGCTTCTCCAACATCTGCTTTCTAAAGAGCTAATGACAAGACAATGGAGACTGGATGATTTAAAGTATAGTACTAATGAGGCCCTGTGTGCTGCCTGGCGAATCCTAACACACACACACACACCTACATGTACACACTCATGTTTAAGATAACAGATGATATTATGGCAGAACAGGAGGTAGACACCCAGCAGACATAAAGTGAAGACATTCAGACCCTCTGTCCATCTGTCTGTCTATCCTTTTAACACCTTAAAAGAAGTATGGTACTGTAGAAAGCACGCACACAAAGAAACTATTCAAAGTCACACACACACACACTGTCTTGCTCAGTCTATATAATTACAATGTTAAGTTCCTAATCCATGGATTGAAAATCCTTTTCTCTTTCAGCAATGACTGTGCATAGACCCGCTCTCAGACAGTGGCGCAGAGGGAGCGTGATGATGAGGGAAAGCAGTAAGAGAGAAGAAGAGGGGGAGAAATAATAAAGGACAAGCTTAACTGGTGAGGCTGTCAGCAGAGGAAAATAATATTTGTCCAGCTGGACAGGCCTCCCTTTGTGCAGGCTAAATGAATGTTGAGCTTCCTGTCTACTCTGTCAGGGAGAGTGGCATAGACTGTATGCAGCAGCGAAGAAGCAGAGCGGAGTGCAGGGAGCTGTTTGGAGTTTGACAGGGATTATTAAAATCAGAGCAGATGACGAGGAAGGGGCGAGAGGCGGAGTGTGAGAAAGCCAAATTGACACAGACACTCTCCATTACCTTCCACTTGACTCGTGCTGATGACAATGTTGATATGAGACCCAGCAGTGCGGCACTGCCGTGGGATTGGCTGTTAGCGTGAGCATTAAGCACCACAGGGTGGAGGGGGGTGGCCCCTCAGTTCTAGAGGAGACCACAGGAGATGAGTTGTTTATTTAAAGCCTTGACTGAAGAGCATCTCACCTCATTGTTTATTTATTTGTTCTTTTTTTCCTGTGTTAACTTACTGTAGTGTCAGTAGGTGGAAATGGTTAGAGGCTCAGGCAATGCATTTTGATCAGGAGCCCTCCTACTGCAAATGATTTTTCTGAGAAAAAGGGAGGGGGCTGTTTTTGTTGATAACAAACTTCCCCTTGTTTCAGGTGTTTCAGGTGAAATTGATTTGTGCCTCTTAATAAGACTTCTGTTTGAGGAAATTTCAAATTAGATCACATGACTGTTGGTGCTAGGTGTACAGAATGCGTGTGTGCCTCTTCACAGACAGCTGCAATGATACAACAGTCTAGATCATGCAGTTGATTGATGTTAATCTACATTGCTGATCCAATCCTGACACCAGTGATGCCTTGTGCATTATTTTGTTTTATGAACTGGTACACATCCAATATGGTGATACAGTGCTAACTCTCTCTCTCTCTGTTACAGAGCACTATGGAATGGCCAGGGGATTTTCCCGAAGACTATGCCTTTGTGGAGCTGCTGGTTCCAGGTGTTTCCAGTGATCTGGACTTTGAACAGCTTATAAAAGACACAGAGGAGAAGCTCAATCTCAACGCCAACAGGTCAGTCAGAGTAGCAAAGGGCTAGACCAGATATAGCTTCCTGATGTTTATCACCATAAACATATAGTTAGGCTACTTAGATTTTTTATCTCGTCTTTGAATGAATGTTGAGCAACATCCAAACACCCTACCTCCTTTTATATCACCCCAGATAATGAAGACAGTGACATTTTTAGGTTAGTTTAATTCTGTAGGATTATTTTCAGCAATATAATGGTCAGTTTAGTATGACAACTAAACAGACCCACAATAAAATATTTGTTGTTTACTTTGATTGATAACAGTACTTATTAGACATTTTTCAAATACAGTCATGTCAAGAAGAAAGTTTAGTTTTAGTTTTAGTTTAGTTTTTCACAGGACTGCATAGAGTCCTGTGAAAAACTAAGTACACTAGTACTGTTTCAACAGCAATTAAAAGGGTAAGTAGCAGCCAGGTGCTGCTAATCAAGTGTGACCTCTATAAAAGAAGAAGTTTTGCAAGGTATGTGTTAACACAATGTCACAATATTTTCAGGAGTGGACATCCCAACAAATTCATCCCATGGTCAGACCATGCAGTGCTCTGAGAAATTGTAAAAAACTCCAGAGCCACATCTCAGACTCTACAGGCCTCAGTTAGCACGTTAAATGTTAAAGTTCATGACAGACAAGTATGGTTTGTTTAGAAGGGTTACCAGGAGAAAGACTCTTCTCTCTAAAAAGAACATGGCAGCGTGGCTTAGGTTTGCAAAGTCACATCTGAACAAACCACAAGACATCTGGAACAATGTCCTTTGGACAGACAAGACCAAAGTAGAGATGTTTGGCCATAATGCACACCGGCATGTTTGACAAAAACCAAACACAGCATATCAGCACAAACACCTCAGACCAACTGTCAAGGACGGTGGTGGAGGGGTGATGATTTGGGCTTGTTTTGCAGCCATAGGACCTGGGCACTTTGCAGTCATTGAGTCAACCATGAAGTCCTCTGTATGCCAAAGTATTCTAGAATCAAATGTGAGGTCATCTATCTGACAGCTAAAGCTTGGCCCAAATTGAGTCATACAGCAGGACAGTGATCCCAAGGACACTAGCAAATCTTCATCAGAATGGCTGAAAAAGAAAAGAATCAATGTAGTGCAATGGCCCAGTCAAAGTCCAGACTTCAGTCCAACTGAAATGCTACAAACTGCGAGGCCTACAAACTTCATTGAACTGAAGCAACGCTGTAAAGAAGAGTGGGCCAAAATTCCCCCGCATGAATGTGAGAGACCAATAAAGCAACGATTATTTCAAACTATTTCTGCTAAAGTTGGCTCTACAAGCCACTGAATCATGGGGTGTACTTAGTTTTTCTGAAGTACTGCGTAGAGTACTGTGAAAAATTTCATTTTCACATGAGTGTATGTAGAAGCTGATCTCTCAGGTCTCTGTAATGTTCAAAGATTAGTGGCAAAATGGCTTACTCGTACTTAAGGTGGGATTGTTTTTCTCTGATTCTCTAATTGTGTGTGTTGACTGCAGAGACACCATAGTGAAACAGCGAGTAGAGCAAAACAGCAGTAGAGACTCAAACTGATTAAGGGTTCACTCAACATCGGTTTGCTTATCACAGTCAATCAGTGTGCATTAAAACACAAGCGTGTCCTATGATGGAGGGTTTTTTCTTCTTTGGGTATCATGTGCACAACTTTTGTGTTAACTAATATCTGCTGCAGTAGCCATCATTACCTGGACTCTTTTATTTCACCTTTACCTCTCTAATTATTCCACAAAATTCAGTCTTGAATAATAATGTCCAAGTCACATTTTGTGTGTGTGTGTTTGTGTGTCTGTGTGTATGCGTGTATGTTTTAGTTAGCTGCAACAAAATCTAATTTTGTGCCTATATACACAAATGTATACCATGGCATTTGTTGTAAGATTGGTAAACAATGGCAGCAGTCTGAAGGAGTAAAATGACAGATTATTAGTGTGGTTGTGTGTTCTTGAATCTTAAATACAGTAATTAAATCCACACTCTGATTACAACTAAAGGAAATAATTCACACAACAGAACAAGGAAAAAAGAGAGTTGATAATGACTGTCTTATTACTGTGTAGCTGGGAATTAAATCTGACTAAGTTGCACCACTGTATTGTAACCTGATTTCTGATTCAATCTTAATCAGATTTTCTAATAACACATTTTCTCATGTACATGTAAATATGGTTTATGTCTACTGGATGTGACGTATTTGTTGACTTAAATGATTCTTGTAACATTATAGTTCTCTGTTTGTTATTGAGCTGATTATTGCATTAAGGGGGACCTTTTCAACCTTTAAGATATAGCTATTCCTAACGTTAAAGTTCTTTTTTTACATTTTTTAAATTATAAGAGCGATCTTGTCATCATGTGTGATAGAAGAAATGCATTCTCGAATTGCATTTTTTTTTTCTCTGTGCACTAAAGACTGAAATATAGATATCAGTGATTTATTACAGATCCGTCTAGTTAGGGAGCACAAGTAGATTGATAAAAAGTGAGACATGGGGGAAGAGAAAAATAAGAGAAATCTATATTTCAGGTCTTTTATCGTTTGTGGTGTTGTGAGGCTGAGGGCAGATGATGAAGGACAGGCTAAATGTAGCAAGTGAACAAAGCCTCACTCTGGCACCATTAGTGTCTGGGACTCATCCCTTCTTCACTCTCTCTCACTGTCTCCCTCCCCTTTTCTCTTTTTCTTTCCTTCCTCCTTCTAAATGGGAACATAATAATTGAAGATTCCACATCTTGAAACGAAAACCCTTGGGTAGGTAATTCAAGGCTTATTACTGAAGGCCGGGCCATTTTTCTGCTTTCTAAGCATTAAAGGGTTATTTTGTGTTCCTGCAGATGGGAGAGGGATAACCATTATGAGAACAAAGCGTCCAGATAATGGAGAATGTGGCTAAAAATAAGGCAATCCTCCTCTCGCCGTGGGGGACCACTGGTCAGTATCTCTGTAAGACTGCAGCTAACTTCCTCCAAGACTACTCGTTTTCTGTTGGGACACATCCAGGCAAATAAAATCTTGCAAGGCCTCTAGTTTACCTTTAACCCAGGTGGGCTGCATGCATATACACATCTACACGTACATCCACAGCTCACTCACCTGCTGTCTAATTGACCTATCAGTGTCTGGGACAAATTGCGGAAGTGAAGGAAAAGGAAAGGAAAACCGGGAGGTGGAGGAGCTGCTTACACCCTTGAAGGACTTCAGCCCATGTATGGGTCAAAATGACTGGCCTGCTCCCGGTTCTCAGATGTCAGAGATTTGCCTAAGAGCTGCTCCCTAATTGAAGGAGATTAAGATAGGCTGACAACAGAGCTGGCTCCCCCAAATTGAAATGCTGTAATCCATTAGCTTTCATCAGATGGGACAGTGCAGGGGTGGGTGTATGTTGCCGGATGGACGAGGCCACCAGGAAAAGACCTCTAATGAAGTGTCAGCACAAGCCTGGAGACTACAGACAGGCCTCTAGTTTCACACTGGCAAGGCAAATGACTCTCACTAGTCGCTTGCCAATCTTGATCAGGGTAGAGAATACTTTTACATTTAATTCTTTGTGTGTGTGTGTGTGTGTGTGTGTGTGTGTGTGTGTGTGTGTGTGTATAAGAAGCACGTGTGCTTCTTATAATAGGGATTTTGAATATGTGTGCACACTGAAGGAACTGAAACCTTGTCACAGTAAAATATTGTGCAAGGTTCCTTTTCAGTGAACAGAGATACTAGTCCTTGAAGTATGTCGCTGATTTTGTGTTTACCCGTGCATGACACGTGCGTTAAGTTAGTATATCAGCTATATCAGTTCTCCAGTATCATGAGCAGGCTCTGTGTCTTGGGGGATGAGGGCTGAAAACACTAAGTGGGCAACGGACTGGGCCAAGGCGGGATTCGTTTTCAGCCTGTTCATTCAAGCCCATTCACTCCTTTTCCCTTTGCAGAATGGGACCCTTTGATGGAGGAGATATTTAGTTCTCAGGCGGCTGGTTTGGCACTGACTGGAGCTGGGGCTTATTTGAAAGGGATCCTCCTGCCCCCGTTGTCTCCAACCCCCACCTCCTGTAGGCGAGCGAAGGGGAGCGGAGCACGACAGACAGACAGCCCCACAGCAGCCCACCCACACTAAATTAATTCTGACAAGAAACTTAAGATAACGTCAAAGCGCTGACTAATCGCAGGATTGGGTTTCTGTAAGTCAGGGAGCTGTGAAATGTGCCATCATATCTAATAAAAGACCTCCAGTTGCTCCCTTTCTCTCTCAGCAGTGGTGAAGGTTGGGGGGAAGTGCTGTTGCAGTGTTGACTGTCTCACTGAACTAGTCTGAAAAACAATTAAATTTCACTTCAACAGTAAGAGTGCAAGTGTGTGTGTGTATGTGTGTGTCAGTTAGAGTAAGATGATTGACATGTTTGTCAAGAGGCCTAAAGAATTCTTTCCTCCCAGTTTCCTCTGCCTCCTTTCTCATTCTCTGGGTCTTTTGTTGAGTTCGGCTCTGGCGTTTTTGCCATTAAGGGTTCGTCCATTGTTGTCTTTACACAGATGGTTGAGTGGTTTTATTTTCTGTGACTTCTCTGTTTTCTACCTATTTCTACCTTCCTCTTCTCTCATACTCTTTCTGTCTCTTTCCTCACCGTCCGAGCTGCCGGCAGTGGAAGTCATCAGGTTTGGAGCTAATCCTGCCAAGTTGATTAGGCTGCAGGTAGCATTCACACCAGCGGCCAAAAGGTCACTGCATTGTAGAAAGCTGGATGGACTTCTTGACACAGACCATCCACACTGACTTTATAACTTAGAGCACAAGGCCTTAAGGAGGGGTAATTGAAAAGCGAAAGTAAAGAAAAAAAAATTAGGAAAGTAAGAGTGTTGAGGGGAGAGAAAAGAAAAAGTAGAAATGGAGAGAGAAAAGCTATGGAGCTGAGGCTTGAAAATGTACCTTGAAGAGGCAGGTGTATTTGCTGTAGCTATTAGAGTATGCTATTGTCTTGGGTGAAGGCAAGAGTAAGATGATAGAGTGGAACCTGAGAAAAACTACAAAGCCTGAAAGCAATTCCCCCATGTCTTAGTCTATGGCTTCATATTGGTCAAACATGTCTTTTTGTTGTGCCCGTATACTGTACATCCATACTGTGTATAGAAAGAATAAGTCCAAGGCTATCTAAGTGGATGGGAAGCTTAATACAACCTCAATTCTGCTGTAAAACTGAGTAACAAGAGAAAAGTTCAGTCTGCTTACATTTTTGTGTTACATGAACTGGAGAGAGTTGATGAAAAGTGTGCTACAGATGGATGACCATTTGAAACCTTCTGTCTATGTAAAGTCCTGGTGGGGAGCCCTGAACGAACATCCATGTTTATGACTTACTATAAACACACATACAGTGCTCTCTGAAGCCATCTACAGCAACTCTTCCCAGAGTTATTTAAAATAGAGAAAAGTAATGTGTTGTTATTTGGAGTGCACTGTATCCAGAACTACTAGTTATCAGAAACTCATTGCTATATTCTCCCTTGAGAAAGAAAGGCCAAAGGTCGCACAATCAAACCAGCATTTCAACAGTCCTTTATGTTGTTTAAAGGGATGTATATTAATTTTACACACAGTGCCGTCAGCAGTTCTGAGTCTTGTTGGTTTTGCTTGGACCTTGCTGAAGCTGTGTTTTACAACCAGTGAGCTTTGGGCAAACATAGTGAAAAGATTTGTAACACACACAATCTGTCACAAGGCAATGTTTTTCCTATACAGTAAGGATACACAGAAAAGCAGAAATATAGAATCATACAAGGGGTAAGGTGAAAGACTTTAATAGTTCTACATATGTGTAGCAAGTATTTCCTGGTATCAAATCTCTATAAACACACAAAAACACCACTTTATAATCAGAGTTTCTGTCAGTCAGTATATTGGTGTCAAGAGAATAAAGTGAGATGCATCATCTGGCCTGCCTAAAGAAGAAAAGAATGCGAGAGGAAGGTAGTTAACGAGAGAGAGAACAGTATCATCAGGCAGCTTTCAATCTACAGGATGGCAGTTTGTAACAGTCTATAACATTTTATCCCCTTGCGTTTTTCCCCCCTGAAACGAAAGTGTGTCAGATTGAACGGTTATTTAATGTGTTGCCATTGTAAGACATCTGGATGTGTGCATGGCCCAGGAGCAGGCAGGAGGCAGTTTATAGTCCCCGGTAGGGGATGAGCTGTCTGATGGGGAAATTGCACTTTGGCTTTGTGTCATGTATACTAACACACACACACAGGCGTAGACGCACACATGTCTGAGAGACAGAAGTATAGGTGTGCAAATAATTAATATTTTCCTTATTTGTTAAGTATTTGTTTGAATATTTGATGAGAGAGATGAGAAGTACTCCTGTAAGTTCATGTAGTGATGCATTTAAATTTCACCCCTCAAAAATCCCATAGGTATTAAATTGATACAGAAAACATATACCATTATTTAATCATCAGAGCTGTAATTCATAGGTTTTCTTTATTTAAAATTCTTAGTTGATTTTTGTTGATCAACTAATGGATTACCATATGAATCATTCAAGCTCTGCTATTACTATATGCACTACTACATGGATTCATATATGGAGCTTTGAGCACATGCCCATCTATGAATATACACTCAAACTTGAACACAATAGTGGCATGCACAACAGCTTACATGTTTAATTATGCAGGTATGTAGTGCTACACACACACACACACACACACACACACACACACACCTACACACACTGTCTTACATACCCAAATATATATGCATTGATTTGCATGGAAATGACTAAACATGTCGAGCCCAAAGATGTCATTTCTAATCCGTCATATTAAAGAGGAAACTGAATAGCTGATGCCGTCTGTTAAAATCAAAAGAGCGGTGTTTGTGCATGTGTGCGTGTGTGTGTGTGTGTGTGTATGTGTGTGTGTGTGTGTGCGTGTGTGTGTGTGTGTGTGTGTAGGTCTTTGTGTGTGTGTGTCAAGGGAACAAGTAAGACATGAGATTGCAAGAACTGTGTGCCTCAGATGCCTGCCAATGCCTGTAATGCCACTTCACACCAGATGCTTAGCACACACTTGCACACTGATATATCGATGTCTGTGTTCATTACTGTTGATGCTTTTGTATGTGTCTTCTCACAGTAGACACTGAATGGGAGTGAGGGAGAGCCAAATGTGACGTGGTGTGTAGGTCCGTGTGTATTTTTATCATTGAGTCTTTGTGTTGGTATGACTGCAGTGTGACTTGTTTTGTGTATTGTTCCTGTATGCTTATGGTGCAGCAGCAGTCTTTATTTGGATATGCATGAATGATTGTATTGCACTTAATGTCTCAAAAGTCACCTTTGAAAATGAAGACACCGTCCCAGAAGATCTTGACAGTAACATTTTGTCCAATCAGAAAGTTGAGACTAAATTTGATTTATAAGGTTGCATTTTTTCTGTATTTCATTCCTTTCTGTTTTGCCAGGAACCATTTGCCTGTTAAGGTCTATTTTCCACCCAGGGTCTTAAATTTGCATTTATTTTGAGAAGTGTTTTACTCTTATACTTGAAGCTTATATATTGTCTTTAGTTCTCTGATTTCTACAATATATCTTCTTTTTGCTCAGCATTGAACAGCAACTGAAGGAGCTCCAGGCTAAAATAGGAGACTCCCATACAGCGGAGCGTCCACCGAGTCCCACAGAGTGGCTGCAGTGGTTCTCCCTCAAAACACAACACAGTGTCAGGCCTGTTACCCAAGGACATCAAGAGCTTATGGACTTCTTCAGAGCTCTGGTAATGCATCAAAATGCTAATGGCTGTGATTGATTGTTATCATCATCACCAACTATTCTTTTGAAACATTTCACAGAATGTGTAGGAAATTATTTTTCTGTAAAATGAGAACTCTAGAAGTCTGATAACTGACGGTTGTTGTTATAATCATTCAACATTTATAATCGTAACTCCAATGTTCTTCCAATATGAAATTTCCAACTATCTGCTTAGTTGCAGCCTTGTTTATGAAGACTCTCCTATGCTCGGTCATACTGCACTACCCTGTATTTTCAGGTAATTTTCCTCTTGCTCCAGTGAAATTAACATCTTAATTCATCTGTTCCATTCAGCAACAGTACCTGAGATCTGAAGAAGAGTCCAAAGAAGAGGTGACACTTCAGCTACTGCTGAATCTGTCTGCCCAGTGTGGTATTTGCTTTCCTTCTACCCACTCTTCTTCCTCCCCACTTTCATGTCTTCATCCTCAACTGACTGCCTCCTCCCTCCAACTGGTACATACAGTCAGAGATGATGCTTCATTAGAGGTAATGCACCATTTATTATTCAGTTCAATGTTTCCAATACAGTTTAATTTAATGTCTCGTTTGGTTGATTAATTTCATGTGTAATTCAGCTCCTGAGCGTACTTGTACTTTACCTGGGTTAAGATAGAGTTTACCAAAAAACCCAAATGCTCCTGTACCATCTTTATGATGTTTTAAAACAGTGTTGTTTGTTTGTTTTTGTTTTTTTTGTTTGTTTGTTTTGTCTTTCTTTACTTAAGATCCAGGAGGTGTGGGATGATGTACGTTTCCAGCTCAGACGCTACCTGATGGACCGTTTGTCTTCCTGTAGTCCAGAGCTTCCTGGACCTAGACAAATAACCACTCTGTCCATCCTTGAAAGGGTTCAGTGTCTGCAGCAGATGTTCTTTCTTTATCCCGAGTCAGAGGTGCTGCAACTTTACCAGGTATGGTAAAGTAATAAAAATACAATAATGAAAAGCCTAGTAAAATAGTCCAGCTTTTCAGTTCATATATATATTGATATATTATTTTGATTTTATGTACCCAGGGCCTAAAACGCCAATATGTGCTCGGTATTTTGAACTCCACCCTGTGCTCCAGTCAAAGTGGTGAGACTGGCTTTGACAGACTGGTTATGAGTTTCTGCAGCGTGGTGCCAGTTCTGACCCAAGCCCTCAAAGAGGAGCTCCATGTCCTTTCAAGGGTAGCAGAACCCCACACGATCCTTGGTTTTATTAATGCAGCCTACCTGAGTACTGTGGCCACAGAATTTGCCTCCCTGATGGAGAGAGAATGTGAGACAGCTCACAGAGACAACACTGCCCCGAGCAGCAAGACAAAAAAATTTTCAGTCAGATCCCGGGCAACCGTAGGTAAGCATAATTTTTTTTAAATGTATTTATTCTTTTTTCTCTTTCTTTCCTCTCTCTTTTTTCTGTTGGTAGTAGAGCATATTTTGTTTATTTAGCCTTACTGGTGTTTCTTCCTTTCTTCCTTCCACTTCTCCCTTCTTTTCTGTCTACCTGCTTCTCATTGTTACACAATAGAGGAGATTCTCTCACTCTTGCTTTTCTCCATCTTTAATTTCTAGCAGTGGTGTGTAGTGATCCGAGCTAGAGCCAAGGCCTCTGTAAGTGACTGTCAATAAGTGCTGTTCCCGTGATAATTGCTTTCTTTTCACTGCACTCTTTCCTGTGTGGCATTCTTTCCTGTTTGCCAACAAAAAGAAGAGAGCCTTATTTCCAGGGCTAAGGCTTCTTTTGCTATTGCTATAACTATTGCTATAACTATTTTTAAACACTATTTACTACATACTGCATCTATGACTGCAATAAGTCCTGATCTCAGAAAGGTCAAGGTTTGGCCACAGTGTGTTTAAGCCTCGGTTAATTCACTTTAGTCTTTTGAACCTAAGGAAATATCTGCAGTGTCACTTTGCAAAGTGTTTTTTTCTGTGTTGATGACAATAGCTAAACTGTCCTGTTCACAGGAATTCCATAAAAAAGTTCTTTAAAACAAAACAAGGGAAGAGCAGCAGCAGCACCTTCACACAACCTCACGACCTCACGACCTTACAGCGAAGAAGGGAAGCTGATTAATCTTAACCTTCCACAGAATTTTCAGCATTGATACAGCTGTGTACAGAGAACAGCAGGGGGTTGAGAGAGCTTGAGCAGGAGTAAGAGAAGGGTTCAACATTCTCTCGACCTTGTTACACATGGTGTGGTATTTTAGAGAGAAATAATATCAAGAAGTACTTTTAATATTTGCCACTAATATAGAATGTGTCACTGTGTTGGAAGAAGCAGTAATGTTGTACACAAAGACCAGAGAAGGGCAGACCTTCGCACTCTGTGTCACCCTCTGATGCTTACCTCCCCCCACCATTCTCTTTGTTTTCTTCATCTTGGCCTATTTACAGCTTGCTGATGGCAAAGATTCACAATAAAAACAAGTGTGTGAGCCATTGTTTACTTTTCACAAAAATGGTGCACATGTCAGCTTCCCTGCGGAACAGGGGGAGAAGTGCTTTTGCATCTGCCATTCTTCGACAAACACACCACCAGCTTTGCTTCTTTTTTTTCCCCTCTCTCCCTCCCTCTGTCTCTCTCTTTCCATCTCCCTCTTTGGTTTTTACTTTCCCTCTCCTTAAACGTGAGATGAGAGGAGGCAGCCAGGATAATTGGCCATGCGTCAGTTGGGCTGTTTGATCACGTAACGCTGTGGAGGCTACACACCTACGTGCCGCTCAACAAACCGTCAAATGTAGCACCGGAGGCAGAACACGGCTCCAAAGGGAGCGAGGGACCCGTGCTGTGTAATGATGGTAAAATGGAGCAGTTTTGCCTGTGCTGGCTTTACTTATGCGTTTGTGTGTGTGTTCAACTATCAACTGCAAGAGAGCTTTGAGGGCTACAACTGGGATTACATTTTCCTGTTGTTCGTTTTTTAAGTCCCCCCAAAAAAGCTCAAGAAACCACATATCCACCATCCAAATGCCCATGGCTTGAACATTAACACATAATCTGCTTTCACACTTTACTGTCTATACTGTATGCTACACCCATAATTGTCAAGACAATTATGACAGCGGTAGAAAAAAAAAGTCATTCTATTTTCATAGGCATCCAATGACTCCTTAGATCTCTCTCTCTTCCCCTGCTGTGTTATTGTTTATTTCTGAAGTAGAGGCAGGCGGTAGGTATATTTTGATAAGAGCCATGCCTGGGAGACTCTGCGGGCTCCCAGGGGAGTAGCGCTGTCTCTAGCATCAGCCACTGTCAAACCACTGAACCATTTAACAGCGTTCACAGCAAGATCTGCCTCCTCTTTTAACCCCACCGACTCAAAGGCAGACTTTGACATTGTACCTAGACAGATTTAAAGGGTCTCAGCACCCCCACCTCACCACTTTTCCTTTACTTCATCTCTTCCATGTCCACTTTCTCAACCTCTTTCTTCTCCCATTTTCCTGTAGTTTTCCAAGTGTAATGGGGTGAACAGTGGGACTGGGGAGTGTGCAAGACAGCTTGGTTGGTCGGGAACAATACAGGCTTTAGACCTTACTAACACACCTCACTGAGTCTGCAGGGGAGTGGGTGGGCCAAGTTTAGATGTGTGTGTGTGTGTGTGTGTGTGTGTCTGTGTGTCTCTGTGTGTGTATGTGTGTGTTGAATTTTGCCAAAATAAAGCAAATAATGTATTTTAAATATTTTTCTTTGTCCCTGTATTTATAGTGGGGTTACATTTAACATCCATTAGCTACATTTCTGACACTTTAAAAGCAATTTTCCAAGCCTTTAACTTTATGATTTTCCACAGTAAAAGTTGGAAATAGTTACTGCACCATATTAGCTCAAAATTGCAACTGAAAAATGCCAATATTACCAAAAGTGGTTGCGTTTGTGCAGTATATTTTCACCATTTATTTTTCATTTTAATGTGTATGTGTGACTCTGTAAGTGGACATGTGTTCATACCCACTTGTACACTGTGTTTTCAGTGACCTTTGAGCCTCTGTCATGTGGATGTCTTTGCTTATTAGTTTTTGAGTTGATTCTAGTGTGTGTCCCTGAAAGCACACTAATTTCAGGCCTTCTTAAAAAAAAAAAACAACTGCGTTATCAAGAGTCATTTAATACCTCCCTTTTAAAAATGCATCATTAAATTTCCATATGGCATCAGTAATTTGCATACGTATGCATAGGAGATCCATGTTTTTGTAGGACATCAAAAGCTTTCATTCCAACTTCCCTGCATACACACTTACAATTTCTTCCCTAACAATCGACCACAGGGGTGAAGTCGAGGTTGTGAATTTCTGTTCAAACACTTTGCAACCCCATTCTGATAACACTGATTTAAATTCCACTTCCACTAATTTCCCCATATGACGACGTTGGCAGCTCCCTATAGATAAAAAAGGATTGAGTTGGAACATGTATAGCAAGCACATTCACCATCACTGCACCCCCCTCGTCGCCCTTTCTGGCTCTTTGAACTCTTTCTTAGAGAAAGCACAGCAGCCTATTCAGCAGGGAGAGAGGTTCTGTAGTGACTCGAGATAGCTAGGCTGAGGCTAAGACTGGCATTGGAGGTGCTTGTGGGGATTGAGGCTACTTGGGAATGGCGTTTGTTAATATTTAATAAAAGCAGCTCCTCACTAGATCATATCTCTGCCTGAGTTTATACACATTGTCAGCCTGGGACGTGCACACGCATGCTTCCATGTAATTATGGGCTAGGTAGAGGGGTTTGTGTGTGTCACGGAGTACACGTGGGCACATGTCTTTGTGTGATGTTGTTGTTGTTGTTGTTGCTTTTTTTTTTTGTTTCGTTTTTTGCTGCTCTCTTGCTATCCTTGTAGATGATAAGAAGGCCTTGTTTAAGAAAGTTACCAAACAGAACAAGTGGTTGTTTACTAATCTTAATGAGAAGATCTGGGTCTTTACTCTGTGGTTGTGTTTATGTGTGTGTCTGTCAGTGTTCATCTTCTCTAAATCATGGCTCCAATGAAATGGCAGAAAAAGAATATGTTTCATGGCCCTTGAGAATGTGTAATATGCGTGCCATTTATTTTTTCCCCATTTCCTCAGAGTGGCCACAATGGCTTTTGTGTATCACTCTTGAACAGCTCAAGGATATGAACATTTTCCTGGCACCTTCTATTGAGAAAGCACAGACAAAAATGGCTGGCTTATTGAGAGCAGCCAGCGCTTCGTGATGAAGAGTCAGTGTGATTTGCTGAGGGCTTGAAAACAATGATGCGAACAAGGGCACTAAACAAGTGGGATTTAATGAAATGCTCCCTTCAGGACAATACATTCTTTCGTGTTCTTCATCCAGGCTACTCGGTTCAAGTATGCAGAGGGAGGCAGAGAAATCTTAACCCCTATCTCACTGTCACAGTGTTCATCACAAAGAGAGCCAGAAACAAAGAAAGACACAGGAGAGGATACAAAAATACATTTAAATCAGAAAAAAAGTTAGCACTGTTTCTCTGTGACCACAAACAACACCTTCTCCACCATTACAACTACACATCCTTCTTGGCAGAGCAACTTAATTGAGATATCAAACATTGCCATTTTCTCCTTTCTGTGAAGGCCAGGTGGCCCCTGCTGTGCCCTGGTTGGACAGCACCCAGGGAAAGGGCCACAAGAGATCAGGGTGTGTGTGTATGTGTGTGTGTGTGTGTGTGTTCGTGTTCGTGCTTATGTCAGAGTGTATATTGGGAAATCACGGCAGGAGGCCTCCCATAATAAGGCTGTCTGGGTGAGCAGTGGGCCGCAACTGACGAAGAGGACCCCAGCTGTCACAGGGTCTCGCAGCCGGTCCACAGTGACTTCATACTCTCCTTCTACCGAAATACACATTGAAAGGTGCACAGACGTACCCCAAGGCACCCACATGACCCTGCTTGACACCCTATGAGATGAGCACACAAGGAGGCATGGGTACACGGAAAACACAAGCACGAAAAGAAAGTATAGCATAGTATAGCACCCCTAGAGCAAAGCTTCATGTTAACAGTGAAGTGGTGTACAAACAGACTTATACACCCATATGCAAGAATGTGAATGACCAGCCCATTTTGATATTTAGGCCCCTGGGTATGTTGGTTAACATTTGTATTAGTGTGGGTGCCAGACAGAATGCCAGGAAACACACATAGTGACCACTGCAGGAGAAAATAACAAGGGAGTGTGCTGAGTCAGATACAGTCAGTGCTTTGTTTGTACTGTTTGCTCTGTCTTTAGAAGTACATTTTATGTTAACTGTGTGTGCAGAAACTGTAAAGTGGAAAATGGTAATTGATTATCACAACAGTCAATACAGGTCTGCTTGCAGGTCTTAAGGAATACTACTGCATATGTGGGGGAAGAAGAAGATGTATAACGTTTTGTTGCTACCAAGAATGATGACATAAAGACAAATCAGGATTCATTATTTTTGTATGCAGAATAAAAGAAAATATTAGTATGTAGCTTAATTTATTGCCTTTGGATGCATCAAATGTGGACAGAAATTTAGGTGTTGTTCTTTTGAGATAACGGCAGTTAAAATAACTTAATCCTTTTTATCTCAAAATTAGAGTTAGAGGATTCATGTCCAGAAGGATCTTGAATCATATCTCTGCTTTTATTTAGGCTACTTTCAGGATATTAATAAAAACAGAGATACAAAAAAATCCTTAGCTTCATTGAATAAGAGAGAATCTGTCTAATTTAGTTTTATTCATTTTATGAAATATGCAAAGCACTTTGATTTTCTAATATGTAAGATGTACTAAAATTGCCTTGTCTTCTAAAATTACTTTTTCCTTATCTGGCTGGATTTAATGAAACCACATGTTTACATCACCTGTAGAGGGTGTTGTATGACACACACATGTGCACAAACACAGAAAACTTGTCTTCACATATTGTAATGACATGATAAGAGCCTGTAGTCCAGTTGGACGGTGTGGCAACGGATAGGCAGACCACCCTCTGTTTTTCTGTCTCTCTGTAGAGAAAAAGAGCAAAAGAAAGAAAAGAAATACAGGGACAGGAGGAGGAAAAAGGAAGAGATGCTGTGCTGGAGAGAAATTAAATCAGTGGCTAAATTATTGCATGATTGCCCATTCCCCAAAGACTTGGGCATCATTTGGTAGAAAGTGTCTAATAATTGGTTTTCGGCCATGTCAGACACATGCAATTCCCCCTACTAATGGCTCTGTTAGGAAGAACTGGGCCTCCTGGGTCAGAGAAGGACAGAAAATAGCCAGACGGCGAAAAAGCCACCTACACCCTTGTCCTTTTTTTCCCTGAGATAAACGAGGGAATGAGAGAGAAAGAGAAAGATGCAGAGGAGGGGAGAGATGACAAGAAGGAGAGAATGTGTATGTGAGCGAAGAGGAAATGAAGTGGCAATAAGTGCAGCCAAAGGGGAAATGCTCTTCACCGTGAGTTTAATACATCAGACTGGGGATTTGGCAGCCCGCCACACAGCAATTGTTTACCTTTTTGCTCACTGGCTGCATCTGTTCTGTTTTGTAAACGGCACTAAACTATTCGCCCGTAAACACCGGAATCAATAACAACTGCTAAGGGAATTCCCTTATCCCGCCCCTCCCTCTCTTTCCCTCCCTCTCTTCCCCATGTTTTCATCCCTAACCACCACCCCTTTTCCTTCCCCTAGATCTCCTCCTCTCTCCCTTCTCTTTCTGTTCTGTGCCAGTCATGAGCAGTATTTGTGTGCATGTGTGTGTGTGTGTCTGTGAGAGAGAGAGAGAGAGAGAGAGGGCTGTGGAGATGGTGGAACCCACAGAGAAAAGTAGAAGAATGATGGCTTGCCAAAAATACCTGCTCTGTTTTTTTTTTTTTTCCTTTTGCGTTACATTGTTGTCATTATTAAAAGCTACAAACTAAAACTGGCCACTGTAGACCTACAGTGTTTGATATTTCTTGGACATTTTTTTTTAACAATGGTACTTTTACACATGAAACATAAAGATGGGTAACATGTGCTATTTGCCTTAAGGGCCTTTGATAAGATGCCAACTGCTTTAATGGTTATCACAGAAATATGTCTTAACATTTGTCTTTGTGTTTATAAGAACATCCTCACACTATAATGTCATATGGAGGAGCTCTTATACTGTATAAACATATCATTTTTGCCCTGCTTTCAGCACCAGCTCCTCCTTTATTGATTCTCAGTACATTGACCTTTGGTTGAACTCTTCTGGCTGCTAGTGCCCTTCCTCATTCTGCTCTATAAGACATGCTATGTACTATGCTATATGACACACCTGGGTGCTTTTAAGCACACCCTCTCGATCAAGTGGCTATGGGAGCCTTCATTTGGCCTCACTGTTGTGACAAAGGTATAATGAGGTTTAGATGGCTATGTACTAGACTGCTATGGCTGTAGGGCTATTTGGCTAGGGAGGCGACTATAAATACCTATATAACCTGTGTGGCAGACCCCGATGAAAGGCTGAGGCACAGCACTGCTAAACATCAAGGTCATGTGTGCAACTATTTAGGGTGTGAACAAGTGAAACTGTCAGAGGGTCACAGATTGAGGGAATGAATAGAATGAATGGTGAAGAGGAGAAAGACACGGCTGAAGCTCTGGAAAAGGTGATAGTTAGGATGAAGTGCGAGTTAATGGTTGCTGTATGTAAGCCACAGAGAAGGTTATAATGGGGGTGGGGGGTATATTGACAGCTACAGCTATTTAGTGGGGATGCACTGACTGTGAAATTTAAACTCCAAATAAACTGGTGTTTGAAGCAGACACTCACACCAGTTTTATTTATTTTATTTTTGTTGTTGTTTGTTCCTGTTTTTGTGCAAGGGACACAGAAATCTTCATTATAGAAAAATAGCTATTTCATAGATGTTCATCTTTTTAGCTGAGCACAAGTTCTTAGATGGATCATAGATATAAGTACAGCAAAACAGATAATGCATAAAAACTTGTAGACAGTTTGAGAGTATACAGACAGACACACAGATAATACACAGATACATTATAGATATTCAGAAATTAACAAGATAGGCTAATGACAACGTGAATATCAGCCACTGTTGATGTTTGGCTGATAAATTAATGCATCCCTACTTTTTAGAGAATCCAGTGGCTATCTTGCCAACATTTCCTGCCTTGTTCAGTTGATTGTTTACTCTTGAGTTGTTGACAGCTTTAGCTCTTGATTTGCTGGTGACTTCAGAAATAGACAAGATTGGTGGTGCGTGCGTGAATGTGCAAGCTGGAGAATGAGACAGGCACATAGGTGTCAGCCAGGTCACGCGTGTACACATGCAGCATGATGTAGTCTCTCTAGCACAGACTCCCACTGGACCCCATTACAGAGGAACTGCTAAGCTGCAGACCCATGCAGCTTAATTACACACACATATAATACACATGAATACAAGCAAACACACCAAATTACACAACTGTTCACTTGTGATTTTATACAGCTATGGACGCACACACATGCACATAAATATATGTATAAACGTAGACTTGCAAACACAAACAAACTTGAGGTCAGATTTTATTCCATGGTGACCATAGTATCTGGTTGCTGTGTGACAATTGTCTTGCAGGACTGACATGTGCAAATGTGCATACAAGTGTCTCCTGCAAATCAAGTTATTCATAATGACCTGCATTACATGCTCATAAACAAGTGTATACACACCCAACAGATGCAAACACACAAAAACTCATCGACTCTCACTTATTAACACTCATATAAACATACGCAAGTGCCCACACACAGCACATCGAGTCAAACCTCATGCATGATTAAACCAGGCATCCTTGGGGACAATGTGTTTTCATATTGTCAGATTTTGTTTAACAATATAGCAAAATTACATTAGGATCCAGAGGCAATAATGTTACAATTATTGGAAAAGGACCCCCCTCTTCTTTCCATCTCAACGCTCAATCATCTCTGTGCTTTCAGAGTCAAGGCTAATACTGAGCTCTTCCATTCCCAAATGCCTTTGCAATGGAGGAGCTCATTTAAGCGGACACACAAAAGTATTTGTGCATGTGTCTGGGAGTATGGCAACGCATCTCGTAGCCGCCCATTCTCCAGCTTAATGCGGAACATCCCCTGGGTGATGGCTTTGGCAGCCTCCAAAATGGGAAATCCATATTTGCCGAGGGGGTCATCAGCGGGTTAGGGGGAGAAAAGTTTTGTGCTGAGAGAGAGGGATGTGCATGTGTGACTTCTCAGGGAGCAAAGTTTTGCATATTTTTTCACTGTGTCTTTGTTTGTACTGTGTATTGGGAAAACATGAATGGGTCGATATTTATAAGAGGTGTTGTGCGAGGCAAGGCTTCTGGAGGATGGTGTTTTCTGATGAATGCATGTAGGCGGGGAGGTTGGGTTGAAAACCTATTTTCATGAAAATGTTTATTCCTTGACTGAACTGTAAACTGTAGTGCATCTCTCTGCCAGTCATGCATTCCTAAGCATATGCACTGTTTATTTGATCTCTTCTCTCTTTTCCCCCCTCGACAGCACCAATGGAGCTTCCCATGAAAAACAGGAGCTTTAGCTTGACCTCCCACCAGTTGAGGGCATTAACCCAGCTGGCTTGCACCCTGCTGGGATTTGAGAGCGATGTGAAGGAGCTGGTCACTAACATGATCTTCGTTAACTGTACAGGAGACACTCCTGGTCTAAAAGGTACAACTCTATTACTCCAAAATGCACACATGAACCTACAGACGGGTGACAAATTAAAAAAAAAAAAAAAAAGGGGGGAAAGAAAGAA
>VUQI01028202.1:0-16379 GCA_015106735.1 Paratilapia polleni
AAAAAAAAAATAGTAAATCACATTATTTTTTTTTTTATTAAGATGCCAAATTACAGTTATTTACTTGCATTCCTGAACAGAAAATTTAGTTTTTGTGTTTGAATGTTATGCTTGATTAATTTGTGACTTCTCAGAGAAGTCCAGTGTATCAGCTCAAATTTGGGTATAAATACGTGAATTCAGTTTGAAATTCCTCACTCCTGTTCAAAATGGTAAAACGTCAAGAACTCACTAAAAAGTAAAGAGTCCGCATTAAAGCATTTTGTGATGATGGATGCTCTTTCTCATTTTTAATGACAGGTGGTCTAATAAATTTGTTAAGCATTGTGGGTCAAGTCCGAGGGCCGCACTCCCATAGGCTTCAATAGGAATCAAAAATCTTTTTGCAAACACAGGTATTGCCCCCATTAAAAAGAAAGTAGGTTTAAAGCCCATACATGCTGGCTTCACTTTTCAGACCCAGAAGCTACGTCCATTTATATCCTTTTATACTGTCTATTATTTTTGTCTGCTTTCATCAAAAGACAGCCTGTAATTTAGTATGAAGTAACTGAGTTTTCTACGCAGTACTAGTTTAGCTGGTTGTTTTCTTAGTGCAAAGAGTGTTGCTCCAGTTTTCTGGCCGAGAGAAAGACTTAAAAGTTAATGGAATAACATCTTTTTCAGTACAGTGGTATAATCATTTTTATTTTACATATCATTCAAGTAAATCTTAGTTACAAAGATCAACATGCGCGGGCACTCTTTGTCAAAGCAGATTATAATCCCTACATGTATATTTCTGAAGCAGTTTAGAGGTGTGTGCATTGCTCAAGGACACTTCAACATGTTGCTGGGGAGCCTGAAATTGAACTACCAACCAAAAAAACTAAGGAGTGATCCACTCTACTAAGATGCTGTGCCACCATTCAAATATCAAACAGATATATACTTAAAAAAGGCTGAATTTACTGAAAACAGAGTAGTTCTGGAGTTAAATATTAAAATGCTTCAGTATGGAAACAATATGCTTCCAGTGTATGGCAAGACAGGGAGCTAATTCACTCCAATTCTGATTCTTTGTCACAGAGAAATATGAATGAAAAAAATGTGAGCTAAATAATCTGCTGTTTTACCCAACGACAGACATTATATTAATCCATATTCATGCACTGGCATGAGGCTGTTGGTTTCAATACTGAACGACTTGGATGAGAGAAGTGACCTTCACACAAGCATCACCATCCTCAACCAAAGCTCATCACAGCCACTGTCCAGTTCAGTCTAGTCCAGCCTTGGGGTCTGACACAGCCCTGACTTGGGAGTTAGATGGGAGTCAGTGAGCTGGCTATGATATCAGATTAGCATGGCCTGAAGACTCAGCATCTCATCATGATGTAGCAGAGTTACAAAACACAGCAGAGCTGGGTAAAACTACATGGAGACTGCTACTGCTGCATTAGAGATATCACATGAGGCTGTGAGACCAATCTCCTGGAGAAGATGAAGGACGCAAATGTGTTAATAAAAGCCATGCCAGTGCCCTCATGTGTTGCTTCAAACATAGCAAAGTTAGAAACACTGTGCTATTGCCTTACACAGTTCCGTGTACACAAAGTGCCTGAATGGGTGACGAGTTTAACTTGCCTCTGACATGCCAGAAAAACTAGCTTGGGCTGAACCGCTAGTTTTCATTGCATCTGCACCTGCGCTCGTGGTAACTGTGGTTCAGGTTTGAGACCAGGCCTACAGAAATGTCTTTAATTCGGGCTACGTGTATGTTAGTGGCTCTGTGGGTAAGCTATGTGCGCTGACAACTCTTGTGTTATAGCCGGGGTGAATTTTTATCATTTCATAACGCCTGCTCTACAATACACGCAGACACACCACGAGAAACACACACACACACACACACACACACACACACAGCGAGGTATGAAGTCACCCGGGTATGACACACCGTGGCCGCAGCACTGCTGGCACTCGGTGCTTCAACACAGTCACAAATCATCGGCTCACACAGCTAAAGTTACACCAGCATAAACGACAGCTGAGTTCTTCACACCTGAGTAAAGGTACGAAGTTACCAGGGCCTACACTTCCTCCGTTTTTTAATTCTGTGGGCAGCAATGCGGTAGTCGGGCCGCCGGGGCTGAACTGAAAGCTCCGGCGGACCAGCGGACGGGCAGGAGGCGGCAGCTGCAGCAGCGAGACCCACCTACCTTCTCCCTTCGCGTCTCCCAGGGCACTCCCATGCATCGAAAACACAGATAAAACACTCTCTCCGCTTTTCAGGCACAACGTGGACTTGGGAAAGTTAAGAAGGACGGTCGGCCCGGCTGTCACGACTGACAGACCTTCCTCTAGTTCCTAGCTAACTCCAGCGGCAGCACGGACGGAGGGGTGCGGAGGAAGGGAACGCCACAACAAGCAGAGACCCAGCACAGGCATGACGTCATTACGCATGGTTTACGTGGGCGCAAAGTTTCTTTTTTTTTCTTTTTTTCACAAAAACTTGGGAAACTTTTCTTGTTCGTGTTATTGATTAAAATATCAGGATCGCTGTTGAAAGCGATTGTTAATATTAATGTTCCTATTCAGAAAAAAGCTGTTATCCTTAGTTTATAGAAAAAAATCTTTTATTTTAAAACACTGGCACAAGACAAAAGCAATGACATCATCTAAAAATACCAGAAAATACGCGGAGAAAAAGGCACAGACAACTAAACAGTTTGAACAGAATGCATTTTCTATTTATTGATTAACAGTTCCCATTTGTCTATAAAACATACAGCCCCCCAAAATAAACAAAAAAAAATCTGTTAAATACAGAATATTATAATAATAATTATTATAAACCCATGCAACTGGCTGAAAAAACAAAACAAAACAAAAAAGAGCAAAAAGAAAACAATCATTATTAAAAGTCATGATATATTATTTGTTTTTGCTGCAAAAGTGCTTTTTAAATAATCGAAATGTTCCACTCTATAAGTAAAGACGGTTTGGGGGAAAAAGTCCATGTTCGGCCATGAACTCATTAAAAATTGCAATTCTGTGAAATAGGATAGATAGATATATTTTAATTTAAGATAAAATAAAAATAAAATCAAAGATATGGGTTACTGGCCCACCAGGCACAGCGATTTTATGACTTTACAAAGAAATTTATAAAATGAGATTTATTATAGATCTCTTTCAGAATTCTCTACAATAAACAACTTTCACAATATTGCATCGGAGAGGTAAGCAGCCCCCAGTGGACATAAGAAATTCATAAAATAGGACAAGAATTAATCACATCATGATTGTGTACATTCATAATGCACATTTGGTCCCCATATTGCACAACTGTAAACACTTCAATGTACCATTTCAATGCTTCTCAGCTAAACCTGTTGCATGTTTTTGGCTCATCTCATTATTAGAAAAAGGCACAGCAGCTGTGTGAACGTCGTTTTCATAGATTGTTCTGCAAGGCCTCAATGACACTGGCCATTCCTCAGCAGTGTATTGGTCTGATTTCACATTTGGCTTTTTTTTTTGTTGTTTTTACAAGAACATTGTACAATAGACAATCGCCCTCCCTCCTCCCCCATTCCAATACGGAAAGACACACATACGCACGCACACACACACACACACACACACACACACTTAATGTTTGATTGCACAATTGCACTGTTAATCTCCTAAAGAGCTGTTTCTCCTCTCCAGGGCTTTGTGAACTGTAATTATTCTACTGTCACAGACTTCGCCAAGTTTCTGGGACAGTCAACCTAAAAAAAAAAAAAAAATGCATGTTGTTATAGCAAATTACATGTGATCAGTGAAGCTGGCTGCACTGCATAATTTAACTGACAGATAAAGTCCATTTTTTATTATGGTAAGTAGGGAACAAGAACTTCCTTCTTACACTGAAGCAACACATTCATAAGGAAAGAAAAGCTGAACAGACAGAAGCAGGACCAGATAGACTGACTTTACTGGAAAAAAAAAAACCCCAACACAACAGCAATGCCTATAGCAAATCATTCCAAATCCTGTAGTACAACATATCAAATGTCAGATAACGTTTATTCATTTATTTTTTTTTATAAATATGCTTACTTTGAATTTGATTCCAGCATGTTTCAAAAAAGTGGCAATAAAAAAGTAGTGTAATGCTAAAATACCCCCCGCCCCCAAGTTAAAACTACCGTACAAAGAAAAAAAAAAGCACACAAAAGCACAGCTCACTTGAGATGGACTGATGCAAAGTAAAACAAATAAAAGTACATATTTTTTGGAAATCACGGATGCCACATCCTCTAGGTGAGGAACCATCTGGTTTGTTATGAGCACACAGTTCAAAAGACAGCATCTGTGATAATATGGGGGTGCATTAGTGGACCTAGCATGGGTAACCTGTATATCTGTGAAGGCACCATTAATTGTGAACAATATGTACAGGTTAAGAACAACAGACGCTGTCATGCAGACAATGTTTTTTTCAGGGAACGCCTTCCTCATTTCAGCCTGACAAGGCCAAACCACATTCTGCACATATTCCAACAGTATGACTCTGCAGTAAAGAAAATGTCCAGGTGCTAAACTGTCTACAGCCAAGATCAGATGCATAATGAAATAAAAAAATTCAAGACAAGAAGGCCTGAACTGACTGAAATCCCAACTGACTTTCAAAACTGCAGCAACTGGTCAGAGTGTTGTTAAAGGAAGAGCTGATGCTTCTGTCCCAACTTTTTTTAAAACATTTTGCTGGCTTCAAATTCAAAATTACTATATATTCTTCCAAAAAAGAAAAAAGTATATATATTTTTTCAACATTTGATATGCTGTTTTCTTACTATTCTCAAATAATTATTTTTTAAATGACTTGCAAATAATTGCACCCTATTTTATTCACATTTTATACAGCATCCTAACTTTTGGGAAACAGAACTGTACTGTGTATAAGAAAAAACAAAATCCAGAAGTAGTACTAAAACTTAGAAAGTGAAAAATACTGAACACACACAGAAAAGCACCTTTAGCAAGTACATTAGGATCTCACTAAATAGTTTGTTAATATTTAATTAACTGTAGCGATAGGGTTGCAGAGTCTCGTAATCATTTTAAATAAGATTCCACTAAAATGTTGAAATAATACTTTGATATTTTCAATTATAGTTAAATTAAAAACACACTGCAAAAATAAACTACTTGTAATAGGCCTAATGCTCAGAGATTCATGAAGTATCTGAACTTCAGACTTAGTGTGGCATTTAAACTAATGTGCTACAACATCAAACCCATATGCAAATAGATGCCACTGCAAGCATTTGAAAAGCAAATAATAAAAGCGCACAGTGTTTAAGAATATATGTACCCTTAAATGTCACACTCATAATTATCTCCTCCTCAGTGTTGGGTGAAATTGATATAGACAAAATTAATATTGCTATAGAATCTAATATTAATATCAAAATGTGATATTATTTGCTGAGGTATTAAAAACATCACAGTGACTGTGCATGTTGTGTTTTGCTGAAACACAGTCCATTAGCAGCATTTATGCAAATATATATCTAAATATCATGATTTTGTCCTGATGATTTCATGTAAAGTGATAATATCCTTTACTCGTATGATTTCCCTTATTCCTAGCACTCTGGTCAGTAATCAAACCAACAGTTGTGTTGAATACTTACATCATATCCTCGCAGGACAGCCAAGTGAAATGACAGAAGCTGCAAAGGGATGACACTGAGGATGCCCTGCAGACAGTCCACAGTTTGCGGCAGTTCAATGGTCTGGTAGGCATTCTTAGTCACCTCAGTGTCATCCTGGCAACAGATGATGATGGGCCGACCCTAATGAAGAGAGATGTCCAGAGGGCAAGAGCATTAACATTAGCCTGTCAGTCCATTCATTTTTGTTGTACTTGTGACTTTCAGAATGTAGCATTTGTGTGGAAGTGCAGTCCTTTGGGTGTGCCTGTGGGTCTGCTTCTGTAAAATGTGTTTTTCAAAGACTTACCGATCTGGCAGTGACTTGTTGCAGAGCATTCTGGCACTTTGTGTAGCAGGCGTCTCTCATGATGATCATGATGACTGGCATGTGTTTGTCTATGAGTGCCAGAGGGCCGTGCTTCAACTCCCCGGCCAGGATGCCCTCAGAGTGCATGTAAGTGATCTCCTTAATTTTCTACATTAGAATAAATAAAACTATCTTAGTATGATTTAAAGAGTAATGAAGATAAAATACAGCACAGCCAACATATATGGTATGCAAACGGTGCATGCAGTTAAAGCTAGTTGTTTTCTAATTTTTCATGTAATTTCACCTTAATTTTATTTTTTCTGAAACTTGTTTGGATTATTGCTGGTGACTTTTCTGAGCCATGCCACCTCTGGATATGACGGTTATGCCTTTTTTTTCAAGGACAGTACTGTTGCCCATCAGCTACATGCTTACATTGTTTACACCAGGGACCAGCTGATCATACTGAAGCAAGCCTACATAGCTATCAGATCAACAACGAATATCCCTGCAGAAATCAGGAGAAGGACATGCAGAGGATGTAGAGGAGGAACAAAGAGACGAGGAAAAAAAGGTGGAAGCACATAACAAATACTGATGGAGAGAAGGACATATAAGATGAAACATCGCCTAGGCAATGTTAGATTGCTGGAAAAAAAAAAGATACCATCAATTACGACACAGCTTTCAGCCAATTCAATCAGACATGAAAAAAATCTGAGGGAGGGCTTGCCACTTTTATAAGCACCCTGGTCATGACAGAAAAAGGGTGTTCAGGTCAGGTGACAGGGAGGTGATAAAAAGGTCTTGAAACAAGTATCAGCGAATGACAGACAACCAAACAAGGTGGAAGCTGGCGCAGAAGGTGCAGAACTGGAAAGCCACGAGGACTGTCTCAGGTTACCAGCACAGCAGCCAAAATTTAGATGGGGACATCAACAGAGTCATTGTTGAATTCATTGTTTTTTCAATAAATCCAGTATGTAGCCACCTACTGACTACATTTATCAGTAGCCACCCAGCAATGACACCTTCAATCCTCTGACCACCTCACTGAGCAGATGAGGAGAGTACTAAGTAAAGTACGCACAATGACATCAGCCAAATGGTGCATGGCATAATGCATAACTCCAGCATTTCTATAATCTCAGCTCACGTCTGGTCCCTGTCCTGTGGAAGACATCCTCCCTGGTTTCTGAACCAAAGAAAACCTTTATTAGGGACCAATTTTACCTTTACCTGGTGGTAAAGGTAAAACTGCCTGTGAGTTTACTTGGAAAGGAAAACTAGACTGGACCAGAAACTCTGTGGCTCTCTGCAGGAATGGCCAGAATTGGCTCTTTTTCACGCAGAGGCTCCATTCCTTCAGTGTATATGGCACCATGCTAAGAATGTTTCTTGAGTCTTTGATGATCAGAACTGTTTTCTATGTTGTGATAAGTAGGAGCAAAAGCCTGAGGGTGTGTGATACTAAAAAACTCAATAAACTTGTTCAAAAGGCTGGCTCAATCCTGTGGGTGGAATTGGACAATCTACGTGTAGTAGCAGAGAGGGGGATGTTGTCAAAACTCCTCTGCATCATAGACAGTATTCCCTACCCTCTACACAGTGTTCTGGCTAGCCAGAGGCGCATGTTCAGCCAAAGACTAATAATGATTAAATGCTCCACTGAACATCACAGGAAGTCATTCATTCCTGTGGCCATCAAGTTATATAATTTCTTTCAGTGCTTCAATTTCATTGTTTATAATTTTGTTAATAATTATTCAGAATTGTTTTTATTTGTGCAGCTGTTACAAAATGATTTCCCCGCAGGGATTATATAAGATGTCCTGATTCCTAATTCCACTGTACTCATATTTCATGATAGATTATTATGGCTTTTTTTTTTTCAACTCACCAGCGCCCCCTCTAGGCAGGTGGCATAGTTGAAACCTCGGCCCATAACCAAAAGGGACCTTTGCTGATACAGTTCATTGGCTATGGTCTTAATCTTCTCATCCAGGGACAACACCTTCTTTATCAATTCTAAGAGGGTGAAAGAACAATGAATAATGCTGAGGTAAACATGTTATGGCGAAAGCAAAAGAGCATAAGTTTTACACAGGTGATGCATTAAGTGTCTAATGTTGTTCAGCTTGTCTGTTCACATTTAATTGCTTATGTGGAAAACCACTGAGGACTCTGTATTTATGATTTGTTGGAGTACTGACCAGGCAGCACCTTGAGGCCGTTGATGATCTCCTCTCTTCTCTTCTGTAGGGAGAGTCTGTCCTCACTCATCATCAGGCCAAACATAATGAGTGCCACAAACTGACTGGTGTAAGCCTGGATAACACACAAAAACACTTTATTAACCCTGAACAACTTGCTGAACAGCATGGCAGAAGCCCACAGTTTAGCAAATAACACAGCTCTATGTTATTTCACAGGCTTGAAAGAGGATATTTTTATATTGAAAGTGAAATGGTGTTATATCACGAGTCAACTTATCTTAACTAGAAAACATATCTGTTTTTCATATTGCTGTTGTCCGATTGGGAAAACACAAACTTACAAAAGCACAGCAGAAACCAACCATACCTTTGTGCTAGCCACTCCTATCTCAGGCCCAGCATTTATGTGGACTCCACAGTCAGTTTCTCTGCAAATAGAGCTGCCAACAGTGTTGGTTATACCAACTGTCAGAGCGCCACGGTCTTTGCAGTAGTGCAGTGCCATCAAAGTGTCCGCTGTCTCTCCTGAGGAACAGAGAGATTGAAAACACATGCTCATAATATGCGATTAAATCACAACAACCTCCCCGTTTAAGGAACAAAATGAAGAAGGCATTAGATGCCAACAGGTTTCACATAGGAACTGACAGTGTGAAGAAAGTTTTCTTTTAAAAGCCACTTTCATGATCAGTGTCTTAGAAAGGAGGGAAAAAAGTGCAAACAGGTAACCAGGATTATTGTGTGTCATTGTCACCTGACTGGCTGATAAAGAAGCAAACATCATCTCTGAAAACAGGAGTGATACGGTCCAGGAAGTCACTTGCCAGCTCCACCATGACAGGCAATTCTGTCAGCTCCTCGAGGATCTGCCTGGTCTGTAGAGTAAGTGAATAAAAACAGTAGATTCATTAGCACCACCACACTCCATCCTTACCTGGTTTGATCATGTTTTGAGCTAGACTGTTACTGATTACCTTCTCTGACACATCATGAAGCCTATACAAGCTAAAATAGAAATGTAACTGCTTTACTCACAGCCACTGCAGCATGGAAACTAGTGCCGCAACCAATCATGATTAGACGTCTGCAACGCTTTATTTCTTTCAGGTGGTCCTTCAGCCCCCCAAGAACAACTGCGGAAACAGAAGGTAAGATGGTTAGACCTGTATTTATTAAGCCAGTATACTGTTGACTCACTGCATCACAACTAATGCTTTAGTGCAAGTCATCATCCATGTATTACCTCCAATTAATACATAGTACATTTCAGGAGGTAAATAAACCCCATAGAAACAGATTATTTTAGATGAACGTTCTGTACAGTATAGTACAAGAGGTGGCCATTGAGATATAAAGCTAATGTATGTTAGTTGCAGGTTCGGGGCTGCAGTGATCATAACATATATATTTTTGTTTCTGAGAGTCTTTTTTTTGGACAATGGCAGGACATGGTAGAAGGCAGGACAGGTTATTAGATCACTGGTTACCCGTGTTGGAGTCAAAACAAATCCGGCCTCTCATCGTGTTCACTACTGACTCCGGCTGCTCAAAGATCTCCTTCTGCATGAAGGCATCAAAGTTTCCTGCAAAGGAAAAGAGGAGCATATATTAACATCACATTCTCTGACTGATACTCTGTATGACACATGGTGGCATACAGAGTATTAGTCCTAGCAAGAGTGAGACAGAAAATGAAGATGTATGGAGTTTGGGCTGAGGCTTAAAGAGGCTGTGTTTTCACTTATTCAGCCAGCAGAGGGCGAGCAAGCGTAACAATTAACTTGACTTAAATGTGTAGCACTGCCAGCGTAGTATGTGCTATTTGTCTATTTTCACTTCTGTTGAAGTGAAACTGTTTTTCTAAACTAAACTACCTAAAAGCTATGAAGTGTCCTCAGATTTAACATATACCAAAATGTCTTTTTAAATAGTATCTGACCTTTCATGATCTGCTGCAGCTCCATCTGTAGGGTCTGAATTGCTCTGACAGGGTCTTCACCAGCCTGCCGGTTCACTCTGTGGATGGAGAGGTTCCCTCCGGTCACTACTGCGATGTCATTGTCCTCCAGGTACAACACCTTGTTGGTGTGCTCAATGATGGCACTGTGGGTAGACAGAAACACAGGAACGAGACAAAAAAATGAATAAAATAATATCAATCAGTGATATGATCTATTCGCATTGGATTCACCACAAGACACAGTTGTGTAAGTGCTTGCTCACCTAGCGTCAGAAGCAAAATAATACTCCACAGCCCTGCCATCTCCCACACAGTTGATGGCATTGGAGCAGTCAGGCCGGTTATGGCTGTTCTTCTCCTGGATTTCCTCCTTGTAGTGAGCTGCAGGGTCAGAAGTCAAAGGTCAAGGGTCAGTGGGATACTGCTGTTTCTCATGACTCAATAGCCATTTTGTCTTTGTACTAATTGCAGTCAAGATACCCACCCACAACCGTGACTGAGCTGTTTTCCATGCTAACTGGTCATCTGTGTATAAAGGCTTTCTTAATAAGATTTTGGATTTTCATGTGTCCTTTGATTTGGCCCTGATTCCTGATCTGTTACACAATCATATCTCCCATCCATTTTGTATTATTGTATTTTACTGTGTTCATTTATTTATTGCTTTTTGCCAAATGTATTGGTTATTTCAGCACAGATTAGATTCTTGATGATAAGCATTCAGGGGTGCCAAAGTTAGAAAACTTCACATTGCACACATACTGTATACAGGATAGTGCCAACTGTTATTTGTTGTTGAAAGTCAAAAGATTCAAAAGTATGTAGAGTGCCTTGGAGTGAATGGCAAAGGCAACACAATTGATCTGCTGTAGATTTTCTTTATGAAAGGCAAATGTGCTGAGGGGTGCTGATGTCCCACTGCTGCAAGATGTATTACATGTCCCACAGAAAGTGTGTACCAGACTGGATTGTCTGCAGATGCAAACCCTCCTCCTCCTCACATTATACACACACTCTGAGGCTATTACAGCACCTATACCATGGCAAAATGGCAGCGTAAAGACACATAAATCAGCCTTTGTTTGTCTGTAAACGTAGCTAGTTTTTTTAATCATTTCGGTCTATTTTAAACTCTGTTTGTAGGAACATTACATGGAGAGGGGATTGCAAAGGCCAGGACCTTTTGTAATCCTGACAAGCCTTAAAACTATAAATGTGCCAAACACTAAATGTCTTTAGTTAATGAGTCTGGTTACTAAATTAATCCCCACCTTCCAGCCAATTTGGGGATATAAACTTTAGTCAATATCGTATAAATAGCTATTTAGAATATATGTTAACAGTGATAACCACCGAATGAAATGTTATTTTTAAGTAAGTGACTCAAAGAGAAGTTAAAGTATTTCTGAGGTCATTGAAACACCACACTAAGCTTTCCCATCCCTGCCCCAGAACTGCCTTGGACTTTGGGCGCTGTCATTGGTGCCATTAACAACCATAAACAGATAAGACATTGTGGACACAGTCTATAGCACAGGACACAACAAGAAAAGAACAATGTAACTAGCAGGGTGTTGCTAATCGTGCCAGCTGATGATTTCATTGTAACACTCAGTATCTGGACATTAGAAAAGTTTTTATATTTACAAATTCTTGTGATTTATTTTTTTCTAACCAATCACTATAGACCAATGTGCACACCTGAGCATCATTTTAAGTTAAAACTGATACCTAGCTATGCCAACATGCAGGTTTTAAGCATGAAGCAAATCAAAGTAATACCTGTTCAGTATGTTCCTGCATTTGTGAATGGGGGTGCCTAAACCTGGTCAGCACTGGCTGTTTAACAAATCCCTGTTGTTGCATGCAGCTTGACAATGCATGGCAGCAGTTCTATTAGGATCATTTTAGTCAAAATAAGAGTGTTTCTCCAACTACAGTCATTTATATTTGGCAGTATAGCTCCATTCCAGGACCTCCCCAGGGATTTTCACCTTTGTTGCAGTAAAGCGGGGAGAGAGAGCAGGGGAAACACAGCAAAGGGCCACAGGTCAGACTTGAACCCAGGCCACTGCATTTCAACCATATGGCATGTGGTCACCTGCTCAACCAGTGAGCTAAACTGGCCCCCTGCTCCTTCTTGCCTACGTGGAAAGCCCAAGGTGGGGAGAGTGGCAGCAGGCTCCCCTCACAGAACAGAAGCATCAGTGACAATAATTAAGCTTGAAATTGTGAAAATAGCATGAAATGGAGGAGTTGGGGTGGAGGTGTGTTTGCAAAGCAGCTTGCAGAGGCAGCTGCAACTGTATGTGGCCTGAAGCAGCTTAAATAGCACAGGCTGTATGAGATTTGCAGCTAGGAAGGGTATCAGCTGATGTGTGTTGACATCAAGATCACCTGATCTGATACTGCTGGCTGAGCTTGACTCCGTGGCCTGGCAGAACTAATGCTATGCTCAATTTAAACAGTGGTGTTATTCCTGCTCATGGAGCTGATTGGCTAATCGTTAGTCTTCCTGCTATTCTCACTGGACTGAGTTTTTTAACTTAGAGGGTGCTGTGTCATGTGAATATGCGGCATGAATCAGTGAATCCACTGGAGTGGACGATTCAAAGGTCTGGACCCAAGCAGGGGAAGTCTTGGATTTGGAACTAAATTTCTTTCAGGATGTAATTCAACTTCCAAAATACTACTGCCTTCAAAACTAGACACAAAGTTCTCCTACAACATTTCAAGAAATGTGTTTTTTTTTTAATTATTATTATAGTACAGTAAAGAGCTGAAAATCTTGTATGACTTCAACGGTAGTTCGGAAAATCATTTTGACAGTCAGTATGGATTTGTTTCTGTAGGCTACACGTGACTAAATCTGTAGTTCGAGCTATATTTTACAGTAATCTACTGAGAAAGTGAAGCCAAAGTTTTCTCTTGAGTGGGGGTATAAAGCTTTCTGTGTGAAGTTTAGTGTATGAGGTCTCACGCAGTGTACTTTTGGTTTATGAGTGAAGCCTGGCTGTGCTACAGAAAAACTTTTTGTACATTATTCTGAATTTGAAACTAACATGTTAAAGAATAAATCTGATCATTTACTTTTTTCCTTAGAACAAATTTCCTGAAAAGGGACAATAATTCATCCTACTTACAATTATTGCCTTGTTATCGAAGCTTGAGTTTGCATATTCTTCTGTGCCATTGAACTCCAGTACTGAGCCACACCACTTGCACTGGGTGACATAAACCTTCTTTAAGATGAACATAGACATTGCAGTTTATTTTGACTTGGTCCCAAATACACCATCCTGCTGCTGTAAATACCTGCTGCTGCTTCTTATTAGTAGCTAAAAACATGGCCTAACAAATATTTACTATTTGCTCCAGTTTGAGTTTGCTCAAAATGACAGTGCCCAAGTGTCAGAGAAATTTAACATATGAACTCACACACACACACACACACACACACACATACATATATATATATATATATATATACTTAAAACAAAAAGTAAGGAAATTTGTGTTTGTCAATAGCAGAATAAGCTGTGATTGGCAGAGAAGATCTGGCAAGTTCTTCATGGGTGCAACCCACATACTCAACTCTGCTGCTCAACCCACAAATGCATTTAAAGAAAATGCAGAAATCTGAGTTGTAGTCACTCACTTACTCTTAATATTCTGAATATTTTCTCAGGTCCAGCAGTCCTTTCTATGGTGCTGTAAATGTGCATATCTACAGTAAACCTGTGTGTGTATGCATGCATCTAGACAGATTTAGGGTGCAGTATACGTGGATAATGGCAGACAAAGAGGAACAGAGCTCACCACTTTTGTACTGGACGGGGATGTGCTCAGCTGGCAGCTCGTGCTCGCTTCGCACACCAATGAGCAGAGGACTTCCTCTCCTGCCGAGATAAGAATGAAGCAGGGGGAGGAGAAGAGACAGAATGAGGGGAAAAGGAGAGAAAATGTGGGTGAGGTGGAAGAGGGATGAGGTTTTTTTTTCTAAACACACAACAATCCCAGACACGCTCTTATAAGAGGTAACCTGGCATCTTTTACTGTATTATTCTAAACAAAGCAAAAAAAACAAAAAACAAAAACAAAACAAAACAAAGAACATCTATTCATTTGTTCTTGCTTATACCACTCCAAACTCAATATGCACAACATTAGTTCTGCATAATATCTCTTTAAACAATTTGATCTGGAACTCATTCTCTATTTGTCTACATTTTTCTAACACTGCTTGACAGTTCCTGGACCAAGTCAGTCCCTATTGGCCACTGATTCCATGTGGGCTTCTCCTATTGGCTGTGGAGGTAGAAAAGGTGCAAACATATATCACAGGTTAGGGAGGAGGGTGTGAGGACACTAACCTTAAAATAGAAGAAACCTTAACACACAATCTTGCTACCACAGTGCAAACAGTATATCAAAAAAATACCTCTTTATTGTGAGTTAGTTACTCTAAACAAACTGTGTTCTAAAGGCCTCTCCTTGCTTCTCCTCCTTCTCTTGTCTGCATCTTTTCTCTCTGCCTAGCATGTCTCTGGAGCTGTGTTGACGCAAGGCTGACGGTTGTTTTAAGGGGTGTGGGGCTTGAAAAGGGAGGTTTGCAAACAGAAACATGTGGTCGCCATCCAATACAATATTTATGCCGAAGGAGGGACAGATGGGAAGAAGAGAAGCAAATGGATAGCCTTTTACACAAAGATTTCCACAGTACTGGTGTTCAAAAGACCACTCTTTATGACACTTTTGCTTGCTGACTCTAAACCACACCAATTGCACACTAATGTGCGATTTTACAAAGCATGCGATCATAGCAAAAACAGAGGGGTGTGCTGTCTAACACAATAGAATCTGCTTTTTTAAACGGTGCTGGCTCTGCCTTCGGATTTGGTTAGATCCGGTTGTGTTACTACCTCCGCTGCAGGCTTAAAGGCACAACAACAAAGTGCCTTTTATAGAGACCAGTGAGGCAGAATGATGGTGCAATATTCCCACCTTGAACAGGCTACGATAGGGGCTAGTGTTAAACAGAAGAAATGAGAGAAGATGGAAGAGAAAATGGAAGAACAATAGACAGTCAGAGAAAGCGAAGCTGAGGTAGAGAGAGTAAAAGTCCAGCTGCGAAGTTCAGCCATGATGGTAAAGGGTGGGTGGCGGCTAGCATCACTAGATAATTACAAACATTCCCCCATTCTTCCGTCTTGGCAGCCAATGCTGACTGCTGAGCACGTAAACCACAAAAATACGAGTATAGCCAATAACATGCACTTTACTGATATCAGCTTCCAGCACACAGCAGACAGGTGAGATTGCAAAGATTCCCGAGTGCCAAGAATTAATCTTAAAAACACTGGCGCTGCCAGGCAAGATTTTTAGCATAAACTGAAGGTTACAGCCCACTTCTCATTTTGTTACCCTTCCGGCCTCCTCATTTCTCTCTCTCTTATTAACTTACTCCAGTGCACTACCTTTTCCCTGGTCTCTGGCAGGTCACTGAACCAGGAAAGGTATGAAATAAAACGATGAGAAGCAATTAAGCTGGAGTTTCATGTGGCCTAGGCGCATTTCCTGGAGACGAAACACGAACACGTCTTTGTTAATGAGTCACAGAGAAGGTGGCGTAGGGCCAGCAGCCCAAGGGCCAGAGGTCCAGAAGGGAGAGGAAGAATCTGAATTCAGCCTCTGGTCTTAAAATGCAGATTATACTAACAGATATAGCTGGACAGGGATTTACTCAGCACAGATGCCCATTATTGTAAGCAAAGGAAGTTCCAGAGTCCTGTCATAGTTAGTAAATGTAAGCTAAGATAAGCCACAACACATAAACTCTCCTAAAACCATACTGTATTGCTTCACAGTGGTAGTGACAGGAATGACTCATTTCCAATGACTGTAGTTCATTTAAATGATAGTGGGCAGCATGTGCACCAGTGTGTGACTGCGTGTGCGTCAGAGTGTGCATACTAACCTGGTAGACACGGCCTCTCCGGGGAAATGACGGCTTTTAAAAACAAGAGCAAAGGCCCCCTCCTAATACAGAAAGAAGCAGAGGTAAAAGAGAGTTTACTTAAGCTTGATTAAAGAATTAAAATAAATAAATGTTGAAACAAAGAGGGGTGAGGAGGAAGGACAATAAAAAGAAAATCTTTAAAAGTGAATGTAAAGGTAATCATTCATTCCAGGAAAGTGCATAC
>VUQI01028203.1:9058-34698 GCA_015106735.1 Paratilapia polleni
TTTTCCCCTCTTCTTTTTTTTTTTTTTTTTTTTGGTATTTGGGCAACTTTTAAAACTATTGTTACAAATACCAAACTTGTCCTTATTGCCAAAGCACCCTGGAGCAAACATGGCTCACAGTGTCCACAGAGACTGTAATAAAGTTAAAACTGGACACTGTGTGTGTGGGTGTGTGTCTATATGTGTGTGTGTGTAGATATCCTCGAGAGATGTGCAGAAATTAATTGCCAGTGGCTAAATGTCACAGCCTCCTTTGTCCCTCTGGCTGTCTCCACCGTCCTGTGAAATGTTCAGGGAGCAAAACCAAACTTGTGTGCTGACCTAACCACAATGCCAGGTGCCAGAATTTATCTGAGTCTGTACAGTACTTTTATGAGGTACATGTATAACACAAGTGAAGAGTGAATAACACTGAGCCAGTTCAAAGTAGGTGACCACCACAAACATTTGAAAAAGTGGTTATCTTTAATTTTCTTTCTGTTGCACTGTTCACCAGCTGGTTTCTGATTTGCCATCTGTCTAATGCTATGCAGGTAGTGTACAGCTTCCTAATGCTACCAACCCCCCAAAAACGTGTTGGAATGACTTTGAAAAGACGTTTCTTCCAGATGTCTAAAAAATGCTGAGATTTGGTTGTAAAGTAAAAGCTGGAAAGCTGCCTTTTTCCATCTTTTTCTTTAAGTTTTTTTCAGGAACTTCACTGGACCTATTTTCACATTTCACTTTTCAAACAAATCTCACTGGCAGTTCTACTGCCCAGAGTGAGGCCTCTAATCCTGCAGGAGCTACAGTAGGGCTGTGCCATATCATACCTTCCATCATACCAGTGTAAATTTTTGTGTGATAAAAAAGTGTCATGGGGTGATATCAATATATCAATGATACAGCAATGCTGTGGGTTTATGTTCCCTAGCATGCACAACAGTGAAACAAGCCCAGTGACTTCAGTTGTGTGGAAGTGGTTTGGTTACGAGAGGTCAGACCTCCAGCAAAGCACAATACTTATAATATAATATAATATAATTTAGCAGGAGCAAAACAACTGTTCCTGCTAAAAGTGGAAACAACAAACTTGTTTCACCACTTGAGTCAAAAACACACTGTTGAGTACGCCAGTAGATACTAGCAGCTGGTGATGTGTGACCCAAAAGACCGAGCATCGCTGGAATGCTCGATAGTTGCACTCCATATGTCAGGAAGAGCAAACAGTGAATGGAAATTACTCATGCGGTTACATGGTGGAAAAGGAGGGTTTTAAGCAAGTGGTTAAAAAGCTCGACCCAAGATACAACATGGCAAATAAAAAATATTTTTCCATATCAATTTTAGTAGGTGACAATACTGTGCAGCCTTCTGAAAAGCTACATGGTTAAGTTACTTTAGTTGTTGTTAAACTAAGTGTTAAACAGTTTCACCCCCAACCCGTCACGCCAGATGGCTGCCCCTCCCTGAGCCAGGTTCTGCCGGAGGTTTCTTCCTGTTAAAAGGGACTTTTTTCCTTCCTACTGTCGTCTAGTGCTTGCTCATAGAGGGTCATCTGACTGTTGGGGTTTTCTCTCTAATACTGTAGGGTCGCCTTGAGGCAACTGTTGTTGTGATTTGGCGCTATATAAATAAAACTGAATTGAATTTAATTATGTTATACCTTTACTTAAAATTTGCAGGTAAAACACTGCCTAGACTACTTTTGTGCTTACATTTGACTTATGCTGTGTCACTGTGTACATCACTGTGTCACTACTATTGCACTATAATGCTGGTGCTGCACCTTGCAGCAATAGATTTAGTAGATTCACATCTCGAATTAGGTAGGTTGCCATCAGTGACAGTAGCTCAGTGGAAAAGAAAGATGGACTAATAAATGCTGCTGCCTAACAAATGCAATCACCAATAAAAAAAATTCTGTATTTTTCTTCCATATCGTCATAAATATCATTTGCTATATCGCCTAAGCTACAGAGGAGATGATGGAAATTCATAGTTGGAGCTAAGTGGAGAGCTAAAACGAGGAAATATAAACAGTTTGTTCCAGCAATCAACATGGTGAATAAAAGGTCCTTGGACAATAAGATGGATGAGTCTGGTGACCTGATTAACACATAGAAGTAGCATGCTGAGTGTACTTTGATGTGTTTCACACTTCCTGGACCACAGTGTGACTGTAACTGGCTTCAGGTCTTTTTGATTGGCGTTAATCTGAGCAGTAACAAGAAATGTGCATGGATTACACAGTTTGTGAATGAAAAGTCATGTAATCCCAGACATGTTACTGTGAAAGAACGTTTTTGTGAATATTTGATGTTATATTTTACTCATTAAGCTCCTTATTGTATTAGAATTAGATTTTTATGAATTGAGCTCTTTGTTTTATTTTCTACTTTCTGTTTAATTAAGCTCCTTCTTTAATGTACTGTAATTTGTAACTTAATGAGCTATTCTGTCTTGTCACATTATATTTATTTTATTGCACTATTCTACTTCATCTAACAACAATACTACTACTACTACTACTGATAACAGTATAAGTTAAAATGAGATATAATAATACGCTATGTTTACATATGCAAATCAGATATAATAAAATTCAATATTTTGATAAATTCATAATCATGTATTATTTTTATTTGTTCTTTTCGCTGATCAGAAAGAAAACATGCTGTAGTTATACCTCCACCTTCTTTTGTTTTTCATCTGTGTTTTGCTCTTCTGCTCCTACCTCACTCCTCCCGTCTCTCACCTCGTAGTCCTGCATGGAGGCATAGTACTGAGCTATCTTCACGTAGTATTTTGCTGCCGATGAGTCCTCCTGTAACTCCAGGATGTGGACGGCTTTCTTCCACTGGCGAGCTGCGATGGCCGCCTCGATCGCTTTAAGGGAACAGCTATATGGAAGACAATACGGACATTTTACTGTGCTTGTGAAACCCATAATTTAGGTAACAAGGATCATCTCTGAAATGTAGATTGTGTTGTTAATACTAATTGGATTCCTAAACCACACTTCTTAGAGAGCACCTTTGGTTGAAGCTAACTGAAATAGTGTTTGGAACTTTACTGACTGTAGAAATTTAGCAGTAGTATTTTTAACACCTTTGTTTCTGTAGGGCTTTTTAGCTGCCCACGGTCAAAATTCAGTTTCAGAAGCTTCTTCGACTTGGTGAAATTTCTGAGCTCTGACTATCTGTCTTTATTTGGTATTTTTGGGCATTAACCATATTTAAAGATCTATCTTCTCATCTCTCCATCATCCTGGTGATGATTTAAAGAACTGTTGGCCATTGCGGTTGGACTGTTTTTCATGTGTCATCTTTCCTCCTCTCCATCTGTCCTTATCTTTGTCTCTTCAGTCCCCTCCCTCCATCCATCCCTCCTCTACACTACGTACCCTGCTTCAATGAAGTGGTTGATGGCAGCGTCCATCTGTTTCTGCTGGACGAGGTAGTCTCCCCAGGCCTCCTCCAGTTTCACCACCTCGGCAGGGAAGGCAATGCGAGCCAGCTCTACCGCTACAGGAAGCAGGAAGGAGAAACTTTATTCCCAGAAAAGTTACTGAATTACCTGACTACCACCTAAAATTATACAAAAGTACTGTAGAAGTGATCAAATGGTATATATATAAGCTACATAACTGTTTTACCTTTCCTGAAGGCACCTCCTTTGCAGTAGCACTCCAAAGCTCTCTGGTTGTTCCTGATCTTCTCATACAGATCTCCTGCCTGGTCAGAAGAGATAACATACATTTTTCTATCAATTTTCTTAACTGCTTTTCCAACTCAGGGTCTGGAATGTGAGGCGGGGTACACCCTGGACAGAATAGACAATACACTCCTACATCCACTCCCATGGCCAATTTAGAATCACCAGTTAACCTCACAGTCATTTCTCTGGACTGTGGGAGGAAGCCGGAGTACCAGGAAAGAACCCATTCAGGTACAGGGAGAACATGCAACTTACAACCTGGGGGTTTGAACCCTGTGAGGTGACTGTGCTAACCGCTGCACCACTATGGAAATCAAATATTTATAGCAGATATTTATAAATATTTCAAAATTAGTCCTTGTAGTCAGCAATATATCGAAACAATGAAAGGAAATGCTGCACCTACAGCACAAGTCTATGACTGTGAGCACAGAAGCTCCACTTGCTATTCAAACCTTCTGTTTGTGAGGGCAGCCAATAAGAAGAAAGCTGGCTTAAAGGGAGAAAGAAGGGCGCCAAAACAGCTTGATTCTGACAGTGTATGAAGTGTGGGGCTGCATCAAGGACCAGTATAAGATAAATAAGGGATACTTTGAATTGTGACTCATGCAAAACCACTCTAGTAGAGTCCAAGAATGAAAATATAGAGCTTCAAATGAGAATAATAAGGCTTTCTTCTTGTTTTTCTAATTGGGAAAAAAGACAAGGGGAGTTTCCTATTGCAGCAGATGCTTTTGGAATAATGACTACTATCACATATAAAAGTAGTGTTTAGAAAGTATGTATTCTTATTTGGTGTATTTTGGATTAAACACAGGGTGCCTGGTGTTAATATACTCTTGGCCAATAACTGTGAGGATTTGGCAAAGTTGGCAATTACACTGTGCTATATTTGAATTAGTTACCTCAGTTTTTTTGTTGTTTATTTATATATTTTTTTATGGATTGAGTGGGAACATTTTGTCCTTTTATTTCTCTGCTGTGAGATATTTCCACATACAAACGATGAACCAACTAACGACCTGATACCTGAATCAGATATTTCACCAGAGAAACACTTCCAGTGTTGTTCTGGCTAAATCTTTTCTTGTGCTTCTCCATCCATGCCCATCCTCATCTAAACATGCCTAACTCTTTCAACCTATAATTATCTTTTCGTTTACAAGAATACTTGTGCTTCAAATGGAAACTCAGTGGCTTTTCCAATGATAAACTGCAGGGAAGAACAAGGGCTCTTTGTAAAATACAGAAAATATACTGAATGTTATTTTAGCTACTGCAAGTTAAGTTACAATCACCAAGATCTACTTCTAGACACCTAAACTGACAAAAACCCTACACTATCAGGATACAAAATTTGCTCTGAGGTTTCATTCTCTCTTTCCAAGCCTCTTTCCCACCTGTTACATAAACACAGATGGCTAGAGGAAAAGAACTGAGTTTTTAGACAAAAAAAAAAACACAGCAACGAAAAAAACAGACAGATGGAGGGAGACGGAGTTCAAAACTGAAAATAACAAAGAACACTTGTTCTTGTATTGAAGTTGAGACGAGGAGGGGTGGGCTCAGAGGTAAAGAAAAGCAGGAACACATGACGAGGAGAAATGTTTCACCAGTATAACTGATCCACTCACTCTCTCATAAAACTCTCCCTTGATGAGATTGGCGGCGATGCGACCGACAGTCTCGCTGCTGTTGGTGATCTCCGGCCGGCTGATGGCGAGGCGGGCAGCTTTCGCTGGTAGCCCTGCTTTCAGGTAGAGGTTGATGGCACCCTGGAAGTCTCCCTCATTTTCCTTCACCTCGCCGGCCTTCTCGTCCTGACCCGTCTCTGTCAGCCACCGGTAATAGTTCCCACGCAAGGTGTCAAGCTCTGGGTAGCCCTGCAGTTATTTCGCATTTAGAGTAAACATGGCTAGAAACAGTGTCCACAGACAACTAATCAACAACACCTTTCTGGTGGTTAACAGCAGGGGTAGGAAAAATGTTTTCAGCATCACTGGACAAAAATAAACATGATAACCTTCATGATAACTGTAATTCAAATTCTCCGAGGGATAATGAGACTCCTCTGGGCTCTGTTTTCAGTCTTAAGAAAATAAGTCTCATAAGGACACTCATTGGCCAACCACAGGTCTTTTCAGATTAGATAAAGTGGGTATTATAAAGTAGTGTAAACAGGGAAAACATCTAAGAAGATGAAGGCATAAAGGGGCTATTTTAATGTTTCTAAAATGCTATTTTAAGCAAGTATGAAGCACATGCATATGCCTGTGCTTGTCTTATGAGAGGGCTGTCTATTTACAAATTTTTGTGTTTTTTCCTCTCTCTTTTTTAATTTAAGCCTACTCTAGCTTTATGTCTTTTATTAAGCAAAAAATAAGTCATCTCAGATATTAGGATTTTTTTCTGTCTTGATACTGTAATATAAATATGTAAAATAAATATTTTAAGGAGGCTGGAATCAAAATAAGCAATATGTGGATGCTACCTTGAGCTGATATGTAATCATGTAAAGAATTATTTTTATCAGAAGTATGACTCAAGCAAGTTAATTTTTACCTTGGCTTCAGCTACAGCTATGCAGTCATCCCACATGTGGAGCTCTTGGTACATCTCTATGGCTTCGTCGATGGCATTCTGCAGAATAAAAAGAAAATACCAAACGTTTGACTTAATTCTTTGAAAACCTAGCATTAAGGATGTAGAGTTGGGTTTAGAGACGTAGAGACGGGTTTTTGTTTTTTTTTTGATCTGGTGCTGTATGTCATGGGCTCCCAATTCAAGATAAACTGTCTTACCAATCACAGGTGTCTGTTAAAAGACTGCATTAACTTGTCAATGCAAACCTGACAGGTATTTGTTGGTTACCAACTTGCAGGGTAAACAATAGTTTTGGCAGTGAGAGCCTCTGTGCTGAGTATGGTTCCTGTGCTTACGTGGGGGAAGAAATTTTAAATCTCTAGCTGGCGGCTGCACACTGGTCCTAAAGTGTAATTTACTGTGTTGAATCCCCCCTGTAGTAGATGACATCATTGTTTTGAGTTATTTTTGTGCGCAGGTGTGTCTGCATTATTCACTATCATCACGAGTGAAACTGAGCTGTTCATGTTCGAGATGGAGCTAATAAATCTCAAACAACAGTTACTTTTAGTGAAGGAGGGAAGATTTCAGAACACACTGAGTCTATTCAAGTATTTTCAGAGCTATAAAACTGTGTCTACAGTGGCAGAGTACTAGCTATTGTGCCAACGTTACATGACAAGCTAGAAACAATTACAGTCTATTAACATTTTGTGTATTACACTAAAGTGACCCGATGAGGACTTAGTCAGTAAATCTTGGTCTGCTTTTTGCCAGTCTGCTTGAATAATACATTTATTTTACTTAAAACATCATTTTACCTGCAGACAGAGTGCCTCTGTTGTTTTCAGTGGTTATGCTTGTACCTTGTATGTAGCACGATTTCCTGGATTTTTCTTTTTGTAAACTTTCGCATTTTGTTTCCCAGAGGTATTGTGCCTGTGCTAATCAATGTACTTTGTTTATTCTGTGTTTATTACTACCAGACAGACCAATCAAAGTTGTTGAGGTCTGCGGTGCTACAGTGTTTAGTTACAGTAGTGTGCAAAAGTCTTGAGTCACCCCCTTGAGTCTTGAGTCATGTTTTGCTTCAAAGGACCCAGACTTTCTTGTAATTTTTTAAAGTGATCTTGAGCAATACTTCTCCAGGCTTTCTGAAGGTCTTTCAATGTTTTTCTTTGGACATTGGTTGCTTTTTCACTCATTTCAGTCCAGTCCATGTACCTGACCATTTTCAGAGGAATGTTTTTTTTTAATTTGTCATGAATCATTCAAAAAAAGACACCCAATTCTAAGGATAAACTAGTGTTGTGTCTACACATAACAACTTAGCAAAGAACCAATTTTAAATTGCATCTTTAGGCACTTTGTTACTAGCAGCCCATTGCAAAAACACACAATTTGTTCCTATTTCTTTAGTTGAATCTACAAAAAATGCCAAAGATAACAGTTTGACAGGCATATAATAGTATTTATGCAACAATAAGGTTGGTGCTATTAGCCAAAAACTTGGCATATTGTGGCATAGTGTGCAGTGTGTCCTGAAAAAATTTGAAGAAACTGGACAAGTGGAGGACAAAAGAAGGCCTGAAAAAACTATCCACAGCAGATAAACAGTATCTGACTTAATAAATAGGAAAAAAAAAATACGAAATCTGGCAAAGACCTGACACAGGACCTGAGAGATGCATCTGGCCCTTCAGTGGAAGGGTGGCTGTCAAGAAGCCATTCTTAAAGAAGGGAAACAGTGAAAAAAGGCTTAAGTATGCTAAATTACACAAGAACTGGACTGAAAATCAGTGGCAACAGGTCTTATGGAGTGATTAATCCAAATTTGAAATTTTTGGTTCAATATGTACACTGGAGGTCAGGAGAGAGGTACAACAGTGAGTGTCTACAGCCATCTGTAAAACGCAGTGGAGGCTCTGTCATGGTTTGGAGCTGCATTTCAGGCAGTGGTGTTAGATATCTATGAACACAGAAAAGTACCATCAGATTTTGACCCACCATACAGTACCATCTAGAAAGCGTCTGACTGACAACAGCTCTATTTTTAATCATGACAATGATCCCAAACACACTGTCAATGCAGTAAAAGAATACCTGGATAGAAAAACACACAATAGAACACTATCAGTCATGGACTGGCCTCCCCAGAGCCTGGACCTCATCATTATTAAAGCAGTGTGGGATCATCTTGACAGAGAACTGAACAAAAAGCAGCCAACATACAAAGAAGTGCTTCGAATGTCCTTCAAGAAGCCTGGAGAACTATTCCTCAAGACTACTTAAAGAAATGATAAGAATGTTTGCCTAAGAGAGTTCAAGATGTGTTGAAGAATAAAGAATTGTACAAATTCTGTTTTTGATGTATTTCCACGTATGTTTACACATGTTTCAATAAATCACTGCACCTATTTTCCTAGCAAAATATAAAGAAATGAGGGGTAGCCCAAGACTTTTGCACAGTATTGTACATTTCTGGGAAGGTGCACATCAGGGTATGCTGTAGATTTGATGCAGTACAATAAATCAAGCACACAATAGTAATTCGATAATGGATACCCTATGTTAACCTGCTCAAGGAAACAATTCTTTGAATTTTGTGGTTTGGTTTGCTGTAAAATCTGAAAACGAATTAATTCTACAGGTTAAATATACTTTTGATTTTTTTTTAATCAAAAGTATATTGTATTATATAAGTAAAAGCCTTTTTTTTTCAGTTTTTTCTGTTTGGTTTTTTTTGCTGCCCACCTGCTCCAGGTAGTGCATCTCAGCGAGTTTAAAGTTCTTATCCAGCATGGCCATGTGAGCTTGGACTTGATAAAATGATGTCCCATCTTCTCCCTAATAACAAGAAACACAGACTAAAACATACAAAAGCCACTGAGCACTCATTTTGTGCTGTGCAGAGAGAAAAAGGAACCTACAGCAAAACTTTTCAAGAATTGCAAAGCTGCATTTTTTTTTTTTGTAAAAGGGCCAATCACAGAGATTCAGCTAAAAAGAATTTCATTAATATCAACTCCAGCAGAGAGCTTCTGTACAATGAATGCTGGGTTTTCAGTTCCATCATAAGATGCATTAATCTTTAAGGGAAGTGGTGAATTATTCAGGTTTTGCTGCATAAAAATGCCAAATACAAATGCATTGCATTTCAGTGGAGAATACTAGTAATTAGCCATTTAATCCAAAAATATTATTACCACCCTTAAACCTCTGCTGTATTTATGGTTAGCGTGTTGTGAGATGAAACACACCATTTCCTGTGAAACTTTGTCTGCAATCTGGTTTGTTTGGTGCAGGAAACGGACGGTTGAGACATCACCCAGTGCACCGAAACACCTACAAAATAAAAGAGACAGAAAAGCACAGAGGAAGTAAGCAATTAAGCAAGAGACAGTGACAGAGAAAGTGGAAAAGAAACAATGAAACAAAAAGAAACATACTCAGTTCAGTGAAGGAAGAATGCATTACTGGTCGGTCGAAGCTCTGAAAACTTGTTCACTTAATGAACTGAGATAAATTAGAGCTTTGTGTCTAATTAGCCTTTAGATTCAGTGTGAGGAGCTGAGAAATGCACACACACATCTTAGCATTTGGCCACTTTATTACCAACTCTCTCTGAACAGTTGCATCAGATTAATGAACAAGTCATGAAAGAAAAAAAAGTTTTAAAACTCCTACTGTCTGACTCCTTTTTTTTTTTTCCTGCTTCCCTCCCTCATTAACATCACTTCCCTCCCTCATTAACATTATCCACTCCAGACAAAACTGTTTCTCTCCCCGATTTCATGATTTATGCAAATCAAGCCGACGCCTAACGAACAGCATATGCATTATTAACAACAGAGAATTCAAATTTGAAAGGTTTCTCAAAACAGAGAGAAATAAAGATGGAGAGAGAGAGGGGAAAAATGATAGAAAATTAAAAACTGCCTTTGATGATAAATGAAGTTAGAGGAGGGGGTGTCAGGCAGGAACGCAGCCATCAGCTATATGTGTGGGTATAACTGCATTACTCATGTTATGGGGACATGGATCTTGATATAAAAAAAATATTTTAGGGAACTATCTGACTATCTTTTAAGGGCCAAAAGCAAACCCTTTTAAGTTAAATCAGTACATTTTAGGCTAAAGTCATGGTTAGATGAGTAAAGGTTTTGGTAAACCTCCAGGAAATGAATGTAAGTCAATGTAACGTCCTATGAAGTGATGAGAAGAAAAACTGCTCAGGTGTGTATGAGTGTGTCCAACAGTGTGTTTCTTCATTCCAGGTGATGAAGGTGCCCTTGTTGCCTCCTTTCTCTCCAGTCCCAGAGATAAGTCTCACTTACAATGGCGACTGATACTGACTGTAATTAGTCAGGAGACAAGAACATTACTTCGAAAGGGCTTTGTGTGTGTGTGTGTGTGTGTGTGTGTGTGTGTGTGTGTGTGTCGTGCTGACCTTTCTGCGATGTGCAGCTGGCGAGCCTCTAGAGCCAGCTTGCTGAGTGTCTTCCACATGGCTTCAGTCTCTGGTGACATCTCCAGAGTCTCGAGGAAAGCTGTGGCTCTGGAAAACACACACATATGCAGAGGTAGAGCTGAGCCAGGTGGCAAGACAGACCATAAAGTAAGTATTCTGTGCTGTAGATACACACCACAAATACTGAGTAAAGATACAAACCGGCAGAGGAACTGTTAATATCGAAGAAACTGTGTTATAGCAGCCATTCCCAAATTTAAGTCAGAATTATAAAATCTTCTACGGCCCACTGAAACCTTTAATCACAACTCTGACCATCACACCAGGCTAAGATGAAGTATTTTGGGTTTTTATTGATTCAATTAGATCTTCTCATGATTTTATAGCTGACACTGATTCTCCATTAACAGCTTTACTCCCACCACCTGATAGCCACTGCTCCATTTTAGCTCTTTCCTGCTAACAAGAAGATATAAGACAAGTTCAGGATCAAAAATATCATTTTTAAATCCCATGACTTCTTTTTTTTAATGTGAATATTTATTGACACTTTAAAACTTAATTACAAAATTGAAAATTAAACATTTTATTTATTTATGTAATTATTTATTTATTGTAAATTACTTTCGCAGCCCCTTACAACTCACAGTTAAGTGCTTTCGTAAAACTGGCATCCTCTTTTACACATCCAAAATAAAGTCTAAAATGTAAGGCCCTTCAGAGTAAATGTAGTTGTTTTATTATTTTTATTCACTTCTAAATCTTTCATCTTTAATTCAGTTTAGTTAGTCTCCTGAGCAGGTTTACTCATTTCTATTTACTCTTTTATTGATTATAATACGGGTGGTATATATCAGGTTGTAAGATTTAAGCAGTTTGGAAAAGAAGAACAACACATCAATACAAACAGTGGACACAGACATCCCAGTCTCAGTGGGACTCAAAGTCTAGTTTTCAATCTTTTAATCTCTTTCACACTCACGTTTTAGTTTTTAATTTAGTTTTAGTCAACCATAAAAACTGTCAGGATTTGTTGGAGAGAGTACCCAAATGCAGGACATTGAGCCAGACAAAGTGAACAAAAAAAATAGCCTTAATTTGGCTGATGCAAAATCCAAACGAAACAAAAACTGGGAATCCAAAGCAACCACGAGGAGAAAGCCTTTCAGCAGGCCAACATGTGACCACAAAAGGCTGAACTGACAAAGAGAAAGTGGAAGACAGGACTATATATACATACAATGGTGACAGGTGATTATACTGCTTTTTACTGCTGAGATTTTTATAAATCTGGATCACGTTGGTATCTGATCATCCCAATTCTGTAGCAGGACAACAGTCCCACACACATAAAGAGCTACCTACAGCCGCATGAAGAAAAAAAGAGGCCCACAACAGGCCTCTGTTCCCAACATCATGAAGTCCATCTGGAATTACATGAAGAGACAGAACATACTCTTATAGCCTGAGTTCACAGTGGTTATTTCCCCACAATAAACTGAGGAAAAATGGTGCTGTTTTACTGGCGTACCAAATATTTATGTTTTCTATTACTACTAATGAATGAAAACTACACACAGTCCTGTGTTTAATTATAAAATGCTCTACAAAGTACACAGCAAGTCAATATAGACATTCAGATGTTCTCAATCTGACAAACATGTCGTCTGCTGAAGAGATCACTGGATCAGTTAGGAAGTTCATTACTGGTGTGACCTGAAAGGATGCTGAACTTCTTCAGTGTGACAGCTGCTACAGAAGGACCAGGGCTCTCTTCTTAATCTAATTCAATCAGATTCAACAACATTAGTAAAATAGAATTTAGAAGACTTATTTGACAGATTAGCTGATTAGACAGATTTATAAGAAGAATGAGAGGAATAAGAAATTGCTCCCTAGAAAGCCTAGAGACTGGTAGAAGGGCAAAGCTGTAAAATTACTTTAGAATGTTATTGCAATAACACAGTGATCTTTTAACTCAGATGATCATTGGATGAAATAAGATGCCTTGCAGAAGCTTCAGTGGCACTTGTCCCCTTGTTAAAATGGGATTTTTAATCTTGGATTCTACTAGAGTAGCTTTGCATGATTCACAGTTTAAAATAATCCTTATTTATCTTATCCATTAGATGACCCTACATTCATCTGAAACGAGACGTTTTACCTCCTCCCCCTTTAAGACAATTTTCTTCTTACTGGCCATCAGTGTTGGGTGTAACGCATTCCAAAGTAACATGTTACTGTAATCACATTACATTTTTCAGTAACGCAGTAATGTAAAGAGTTACTCTACTAAAATCAGTAATCATATTACAATTACTTCTTCTATTTCTACTTCTACTTTTCTTCCTGCGCACCTGTGCTACAATCAGCTGATTTTGGTTTGTGTGCAGGGAGGAGGAAAATGGTGGAGGGGTCTACAACTTTAAGGGTGGTTACTTTTATTTTTATTTCACGAAAGGACAAGAGTGCAATGGTAATGTGCAAATTTTTTCAAGTAAGGACCCCAACACAGTTGGCTACCCCTTGCAAACAGAAGGTTTGAACAGTAGGTGGGTGGAGCTTCTGTTCTTACAGCCAGAGCCGTCTGCCTGAGACAACCATATTAGGACTATCTTCACTCACTGATGTCATACAGAGACAAGGGTAGAAAAACATGCCAGAAAGCGAGCATTTAGAGCAGTACAAGGCCTGAGCTTTTGGCTCATAGGGATTACTTGTACATACTCTGACCTGATTATTTGACTTATTTGATTATTATATGACTTTGGCCATGTTTAATATGAACATTCACCATTGTAACAGTATATAACAGAAAATAAAATATAAAATATAATAGAATAGAATAGAATATAATAGAAAAGCAATAGATTCCCATAACACCACAGGGCATACAATTAAACACAATCTTAACTGGAATTAACAGCAGAAAAATCACCAATGAATTAATCAAATTAAAACAGAGCAAGCAAAGAAAGCTTTTGCGAGAAACAACGCATTTGTCCCATAGCTGACATTAGTGACAGTGTCAGCTAGAGGCCTAACGGTTCTTACTGGGGGATAATATAACTTCCTGCACGCACAATCCTACATTCAGTTCATAGTTGTGTACTGTCTCACAAAAAACAGCAATTAGATAGAAAAACGTTTTATAACTAACCTTCCACCCTGGACAGAGAAAGTGTATGACTCTTGTAAAATATATTCATGATTTTTCAATACCTTCTTGGGCAGCTTTAGCTGAGAAAACTGAATTCAACATCTTTTAATGATAGTTTTTCCTATGGAAGAACAGCATTAAAGACGCAAGCAAACAAATTTCTCCTAAAGACTCCTAAAGTGCTAGAGGAAGGAATTGAGTTGATGCTCCCCCAGAATAAGAGGGGTCAGTTATAATTATTTACTCCATCTGATGAGGTGGCTTCACAAGAGCATCCTTTCGGAGGTGTTCAAATCACAACACACTGAAGGGATGGATTATATGTCCCAGCTGGTCTGGGAGTGCTGAGGAAATACTCGAGAAGAGCTGGAGGAAGCTGCTGGATAAAAGGACATCTGGCCTGTTCTGCTCGCCCTGCTGTCACTGCGCCTCTGACCCAGAAAAGCAACGAGTGCAAGGAAGGATGGACGGATGTTCACACTGCACCACAGCCATCACTTTGATGGGCTGTATGGTTTTATTTAGCAGGCTGTACTTACCTGTCATAATCTCCGTCATCCACAGCAGTACCAAACTCAATGAGGCCTTCATCCAGCGTGTACGTCACCGTGTTAACGCCCTCTGTCACAATCACAACCGTCTTCCCTTCGGCTCTTTCTAGATCCACAATGTCTCCCTGACAAAGAAAGGAGAAATCACGTACTGTGCATAAGTACAAATTTAATTTCATGCTTCTTTGCACCTCTGCACTGTGATGATAAAGTGAAAAACAATGTACCTTTTGTGCTATTATATGTATAGATGGTTTTTGTTACTAAATACTTTACAGATGAATAAACTATAAAAAATAAACTGTAAGTGTCAGGTTTTTGATTGTTTTATTTTGTAATTCCTGGACTACATTATTAATTAGTTTTGCCTCCTTTTGTGATTAAATTTACATTACATTTTCCAGTTTGTATTTTTTCATGTTTCCCCCAAATTTACTATTGTTATGTAGTAAACAGTTTTTTAGTTCCTTTTTTCCCTTTCCAATTATTGTCCTCCCTATGTGGACTTCAATTTTGCTTGCTCCTTGCTGGAATAGTTTGCTGCACTGTTTAACTGCACATGTAGATTTTGGACTTTTGTTATGGCATTTAGCTTTTTGGTCTTTTTCTCTGTGAAGCATCCTAACCAAAGTCTTTCTACAAGCAAGTCCTGCAACTCCATAGCCATCTTGGCAACACATGTTCTCTTGAAGCCCCCCTGGCAACCACCGGTGAGGGGGTTGTTGGCTGTCGCTGTGAAATCAACTGCCAAATCAGGCTGTTGCCCTTCAAAGTAAAAGTTTCACCTTTTGAAGTTGACTTCAGCGATAGAGCACAACTTTTACTTTGAAAGTAAACATTCTCTATCTCCATTCATTTAGATGAGGGAAAAGTGGTGCAGCACTCTCTTTGCAACCAATCCGCAACCTCCAGCAACCACTCACCAACTGGTCAGGGAATACATATTTTTCTAGCGACCGGAGGTTGCCAGAGGGTCGCTGACTGGTCTCCAGGTCTGTGTAACTGAGGTCTTATCTGAATGAATGGCGAGAGGTACAACTTTTATTTAAATGGTTACCAAGACATATGTAATGTAAAGAATCAGCAGTCTAACCTTGCCCACAGTTTTACAACATTACAGTTTCATTCATTGATGGCTCAGTCCAGTTTACCAACACAATCAACTTGCACTGAACAAATGCCCTGCAAAGATGCATTACAGATGCATTTAGCCAAGAAAAATAATGAATACAATTAAATGCATCTTTACTACAAACAACAATCTGGGACAATAATGAGATGATATGCCTGCCATGACACAACTGAAACTTTTCTTTTAAAACCTTGATTTAACCAGGAAGTGAAACTCTTGACATTAAGAATCTGTTTTGTGAGAGTGTCCTGGGCCAAGATATGCAGCATATTTTTTTCGATGCCAGGAGAAGCCACAGTGGGGAACAGAACATACTAACTCCACAAAGGAGGGCCCTGCACAGGTTGGAACCAACACTATGGGATTATGCTTCCCAGTTTGGCTGTTTAAAGCTTTTTAAACCTTATTTTGAGGCAAAGTCATGAAACATTTTAAGATTTTATTTTCAGATTTGATTGATGATCGTTTATACGTAGTTTTTATTTCCCAGCAACCACTGAAATTAAAGCTATGGCTCGCTTCTTATTTATTTAGACGGGGGCTTCAAAATAACTTCCCACATAAATGCCAGAAGGTGTCACCAAGATGGCTGCTGAGTGGCACGACTTGATTCTAGAAGGACTCTGCTTAAATAAACTCACCTCACCATTGTGTGGTAATTAATGAGAACTCCCACTAAACACTATGAAATTGCAAAAATCAAATCATGTTTAATGAATTATGGCCAACACATGACAGCAGCAATTCTGTGTCCATTATGACCCTCTGTTATTTGTCTGCAAAATAAAAATGTATTGCACAGAGCTCAGAGTGCTTTGCAAAAACATAAATCAGCCACACAAGAGGCTGCTCTGCTTGGTTTTTATTATTAATGAGAACACCAGCAAGTGTTACACAAGCAAGGGTGCCTAACTGCCTCAGGGCAGCAGCACAAAAAACTGGTGCTCTGTTAGCAGGCTTTACCAGCAACACAGAAAAGCTTGAGGATAGTAAAAATAAAACACGTGGCTTCAGTATAAACACAGTTGAGCGATTTCAAAATAAATAATATCACTGAGAAACTTGATCAAGCAACCATCCAGGAAAGGTCCACGCCTCGAACTCAACCCCAAATTTTTACCCTCAAAATGACAATATTGTTCCTTTGTGGAATAACACATCACCCATAACAGTTAATGATGCAGAGCAGTTTCATTATCTTTTCACAGGATTGTGTTAATGGCTTTAAGCTGACGTTGCTTCCATGCTTTTAAATCATACTTACAAAGAGAACAAAGGCTCACCTTTATTGGGAACATGGTGATGCTCTCGGGGCTGTCGATGCTGTACCAGATGCAGAGGTTTCCCCGGTTTTGGGCGACCACCACATCACTGCCGGGTACCCACTGGACATAAGAGCAGAAACTCAGCAATGTGGTCTTCACGCCAGACTCTATGTCATACAGATGGAGCTGCGGAGGAAAGAGAAAGAAAGGGAGATACAGAAACTTTTAATTTCATCATCAGCAAATGGCCTGACCCCCATCAGGTACAGTTTAACTGCAGGGGTAAAGACAAAGTTCAGCAAAAGGTACTGTACATAAGAAGAATGATGCCAATCTCAACTCTGTTCATTAAATATAAAGCTGGAGTCCAGAGACAGTTAGCCTGTTTTATATTAGCATTCTATACAAAGGTAACAAAATCCACCTCCCAGACCATTAAAGGCCATTTGAATCCATAAAGTACTACATTTTACTGTTTCGTAAGAAGGTTAGGCCAACAGTACTTTTCACCAGATTATGTGCTACCAGATTTGCCTGGAAAAGTAAGTTCAAGAGTATTCTGATCATCATGGATCACCACAAATCACCACCGAAAGCCAGACTAAGTGGGATTTAATTTTATTTTAGCTTTTTAAAGAGAAAAGACAACAGTTTACAGTTGAGTTACACTAAGTAGAAAAGGAAATAATTAAACATTTTGGTAAACACACTTATCTGCTCTCAAGAAACCATCTGAATTGTCCTACCACTATTTAAAGAAGCCTGGGAAATATGTGTCTTACTCTCTCCCTCCCTCTCCCAGACCAATCAGCTCTTCAGCATCCTCAGATCCCTGCTTCTCTGCGGGAATTTATTGTCTTTCCTTTTGGGATGGAGGCTCTGGTAGTTTTTCACAGCTTCATTTGTTGGTTTAGTTTACGTACAACCTCATTAGCTTAGGGAGGGAAGTTCCTCCGTGGCTGACCCAGACTCCTTAAACATTTTTATTTCTTTTGGCCCCCACACCTATACTTTATTTTATTTCTTGAACTTTTGCTGGTAAACCGAATCTCAGGTGTGGTATCTTCTTTATATGTTGAAGTCACTGAGATAAGTAGAGCCTTTATGTTTTCCTTGTTGTGGCTGTAACACACGTAACTTATATAACTTTTTTGAGCACATTTAATAAACAAGATATCACGTGGTTATTCTGTGATCATTAGAGAAACTGCTTGATGGATTTTCTTTGGACAAAGCTGGTCTAGCTGTTTCTCCTGCTTTCAAGCTACATGGTTTTTATCTTGGACTCTACTAGAGTAGCTTTGCACTATTCACAGTACAAAACAAGCCTTATTTAGGTCCATAATTTGCTGGACAAAGACAATTTTTGTAGTTTTGCCTCTGCACACCATTATAGTGGATTTTGGCTGTAATTTCTAAACAGTTAATGCATGCTTTCTGTAAAAGCCCTTGAATTAAAGCTGAAAGTCTGCACTTCAATCACATCTTGATTGACTGATTTAAAATCTACTTTGATGGTGTACAGAGGCAAAACTAGAAAAATTGTGTCTTTGTCCAACAAATTGTACTAAGCCTTGGTAAACCCCTGAGTTCATCCTCTGTTTCAGCAGTTTGTGAAATAGTCACGACCTCTAATCAATTGTTTTGTGTTGCTGGACACAAATTTTACCATTTTTCCGTGTCCCCAAACATGATTTATCATCATTCTGGTCTCATCTGCACCGATTCGCATTCATGTACACGAAATGAGTATTTTCCACTTTGAAAGGGTGAGAACTCCACATTTCGAGTTTGGAGGGGTTGGAGGTGGAGCGAATTATTTTGCCGCTCACACCACAAACCCAAGTTGGAGTCATACAAGTCAAGATTCATTTGTACTATTTTTAATATATTATTAATTAAAAACACATTACTTGGTTAGGTTTAGGCATTAAAAACGACTTGGTTAGGTTTTGAAAAATCACGGTTTGGTACCTGCCACTTCTTTTAAAGCATGAACTATTCTTCCTGTTTTAGTACATTACTTAAAAAGTCAAGCTGACTGTCACGTAAAAATGTGACAATTCGTACTGGTGCACATGAAGGAACAGTTTCACGTTTTGTTGTGAGACCGGTCTGGTTTGAAACAAGCCATTTTAGCTCTCTTCACCATTGTTTTAAGCCAACTTTGTTATGATTGGCTGCCACTGGAAACCAAAATCTTGAGATGACCACACCAGGGATATCCACTCACTAAACAAAGCCAAGAGTAGAAAAAAAAATGTCTGAAACAGCATTTAGAGCAGACTCAAGCTCTCAAGCCTGAGCTTTTAGCTCACAGGGATTGCTTGTACATACACTAACCTCAGTATTTGAAGCTTTAACCATGTTTGATATGGGCTTCCATATGCAGTATAATCTGTTGCTGCTGTAACATCTCTGGATTAACGTGCATCTGATACGTTGTAGCATTAACACTTCAAACCAAATAAAGAGTAATGATTCTAAAGGAAACACAACAGGCTTTGTTAGCTTCCTGTCCTGGTAGGTTTAGGTTTACATTTGCATAGTTAAACTCATTTGGCTTGAGCAAAACTGATTAACTTCTAGCAAGTCCACGTGAAAACTCCCACTGCAATAATCTATTCCACTGTGTGCTTGATGAGAATGTAGATTCTATAAGTTGCAGAGGCTCCCACAGCACTTAATGTGCACATGTGAGTATGCCGGACCGCCCGCTGTTGTAATCAGCCACCTTAATGCCCTCCCCACCAGCACCACCACCAATTTTAATAATGCTTTGTCTATAGTCTCACCCTGGTGCTCAGCTTGCGAACTTTAAAATGCAATGAGGACAAGCAGCCTGTTGATAAGGTCATCTGAAAGCGAGTACCAATTAAAGAAACCTTTTATGACTTTTTACTGTTGTAACAAGTGGAAAAATGAAATTTCTCCCATACTGTTGAGTATATTGAATTGTAGTTCATCCAGTTAAGAAACCACCATCAGTGCTAAACTGAGGGCGCCAGTTAATAACTACTGCAGATGAGATGAATTCAAATTTAGAATAAACCTGTGCATAAGAGAAGCTGTGCTGAAATAAAACAATCTGCATATGAGCCTCAGAACTTTTCAGTGATTACAGAGAATTTTTCTTGCTCTAATTACCATCAAACTTTGCTATTCTTTATCCTCTTCCTCAAGTCGTTGGTGCTCATAAATATTTTACAATCTCTCCTGCTAAAGTTCATTTTGCATATACTAAAAAGAAACTTGTACATTACATTTGTAAAACTGAATTATGTGTCATAACAAGTTGCACTACAGGAAAAAGTTAGACTCCACTGAGGGATCTCCAATTACCTGAGTTCTCCATGTATTTGCCCCAAGGCTTAAACATCAAACTTTTTATTTACCCTGGGGCAACAACTGACAACAGCTCCCTGCTACTCTCATCCTGCACTCAAGACCTCTGTGAATCTCAGCAACCTCTGACTTATAACCGGAACATTTATACTTTTTCTAAATGGGGTGTATGATAGCAAAATTAATGCATGTCCATTTACATAAAAAAAGACAGAAGACAAAACTAACAGAAAAATATGAGTTACTATGTGCAGAAGAGGCTTTTAACCAGGCAGCTTGACAGGGAGAGTTCACCCCAAAAAATAATTCACATTTTCTGGCCTGTAGTGATATTTATCTGCCCAGATTGTTTTGGTGTTCAGTCACCCGGTTTTTCAGGTATCGCCTGCACAGAAACGTAAAAACTCAGCAGCAATGTGTCTTTCCAAAAACCATCAGCTGTTACCCAAAAAAGTCCACAAACGTTGTTATAAGCAGTTTGATGTACAAACTATTTTCTTTCTATTTTATCCTATCTACATCCACCAACCAAAGCAAGCATGGGACTAACTAACATTACAGCGTAGCAGAGGATCTAAGCTAGTCTCTACTACAGCAGCTTTGCATGATTCATATTTCAAAATATTCAAAATAATCCATATTCATCTTGTACTAGTCCTTGGTGCAGCTCTTCAGTTCATCCTCTCTCTGAAACAAGCTATTTTCTCTCCTCTCCCTTTAAAGTCACCCTTTCTTTAAACAACCTTTTTTTCTGACTGGCTGCCCCTTGCAAACAAAAGGTTTGAATAACAGATGAGTGGGGCTTCTGTTCTCATAGCCACAGCTGTGTGCCTGAGGAGACACCAGTAGACACTGAGTGTTTAGAGCACCTTGAAGCCTGAGGATTACCTGTACATACACTGATCTCATTATTTGAAACTTTGGCTATGTTTCAATATGAACACGCACCATTATAACAGGATACACATGACAGAAAATAATGAAAGGCATAAATTGTCTAGATAAATAATTAACACTACAGACCAAAGGAGATATACTATATGTAAATCTTATTTTGTCCCATCACTGTCCCTTTAATAAACAAAAGAATGTTACTACTTCTCTTCATTTAGTTATTTTGCAGAATGAAAAATAAATGCATGTTTGCTGGGTTTTCATTGTTCAGCTAAGAATTTATCAAAAAAATTTATATACACATATGGATCTTAATGCAATATAATACCGTGTTTACAACGACACGAGTGTGGACGTCCTGCTAGAAAAGCGACTGCCAACATGATGGTGAAAACCTTTTCCATGGCCAGACATTAAACATTAGTACAAAAGCGGATAAAAAAATTCACGCTGCACCAGAAAGCATTTTCAGATATTCCTTCAACCTTATTATTTTTTTCCCCTTTATTGATTACGTTTACTTCTTCAGAACTCAAACAACAGTTAGACAAGAAGGCACTGTGTCATTTAAAGGGATCAAAAGTCAGAAAAGTTGGTAATCTTGGCTATAAACTGTATGAATACATTTTCATATCTTTCATGGTTCGTTTATGGCGCCCTCCAGTGGCAAAGGGCTTCAACATTTATCTTGACACTGTCATGGTGCCTGGATGACCAAGATGGTTCAACACTGAGCCACAGCGCCTGTTTTGGATGATGGACGTGGCCATAACTAAAGAAATACCCCCAGCATCGACAGACTTTTCTACTTTACTCATCACGCTGCCTATCATTTGCCTCCTCGCTCTCTTTTTGCCTCTGGGTCTCTATCTCATTGTGCCGAGGTTTTATTCTCACCCGCAGCTTCTTGTCCCTGAACAGCAGTTTGCGCCCGGTTTCATTGAGCTCCAGCCAGTCAATCTTGGAGTCGTGGCTGATGGTTCCCAGATTGTAGCCTCCAGCCAAGTCCACTGAGGGGAGAAATAAACCGACAGATTAACTGAGTCAGGCTGCCAGCGTCTGGCTAACACTGGCCTTTTATTCAAGATCACAAATCAGCCAGTTCTTTTATAACTTTCCATAATTCTATCAGGCAGAGTGAGCAGTTTCTCTACTCTCAAAATGTACCTGCTCTGGGATCCAGCTGATATCAGTGTGCTGATGTGAGGCCTATACAGTCTTCTTAATTAAAATGAGGGTTATTGTCCACTCAGTGTGATCCACGGATAAAAATTATGAACTTAAATTGACTTTATGCTGCAGTTATTGTAGGTATATTACTTTATGAGTTTAATATTATGGTAAGTAATCATATGGCCTGACTAAGTTCCTGTGTGCTATGACTTGGTCAAGTACTGACAGCTTTCACTGAGCTGTTCTTGGAACAAAAACGGATAAAGCTGGAATTATAATTCTTTGAGCTGCATTTAGTGAAGTACAACAACATGGTGGTTTCTTTTATGCTTATATGGAGTACGTTCATGTTTGTTTTCTTCTTATGGAGAGCAGGCGATGTATCAAAAGAGCCTCTGCGACCTGCTGTTACGAGTAACTCCCTCCTCTGCATGGCTCTGCAGAGACATTTACGTTGTAATGTGCACCTTCAAAGAAGCATAACTGCAGAATACCGCTGAAAATGAAACAAATTTCAAAAGCAATAATCAGCAGATCCAACTAATAAGTATGATCTTGTATGTTTTATTTCTTTGTGGCGGAAAGAAATAATGTTGCCCTGGGTGGCATACAGTAGACTTACCATGAACATGGCCTTATAACGTCATTTTAAGTCAGTCCATTATATGCCGTACTGCTACCACAAATACGTAGCAGGGATCCAAATATATATTCATCTGCTGCTGAAAATAGTCCCCATCAAATCCAGTGTTTACTCCTGTTTAGGTAATATTGGCCTAAAACACCCATTTTAGGCAATTTTGAAAACCGAGTCTGAACTGTTATAAGAAGAAACTGTATGTTGTGAACCTTTATTAATTTTTTATAATGTTTTCAGTAAAAACCAATGAGCTTGGAGCTGTGTGCCAAAGACAAGGTGGTTACGTTTGAAAGTGTTGGTATTATCTGTTGTTTCATGTGAAAATCAAATTAATTTAATGTAAACCAACAATACAGACAAACATACACAGGCATGTATAGGCCTCACATCAGTGTGATAATGTGAGTCCTATACAATCTTTTTACTTAACGCCTATACTATGGCACATACAGCTCGAGGCATTTATACTAGGGCCTATACAGCACACTGCATTTATGAGGACACAAATGCATTCCTAGGCCTCTTACCCCTACTTTTAGCCCTCACAACTAAGGGTGTACTCACAATATGCAATCTGTACTGCTGGGTATGGATATTATGCTGAGCACATTTGACACTAGACCTCGACCGATACAGGATTTTTAAGACCAACTCTGATATTTGGTGACTTTAAAATACGATTTATGTTTTTTTTCTTTCAGACACATTAAACATAAACAGATTTCCCTAACATTTGTCATGTGTAGTTAATTATGAGTCCTTACTAATATATTATGACAGTGCAGTTGTTTTATTGACATGGAGTCATGGATTACTCGTTTATGCTCTGTGTGACTCTGCTGGGATGAACTGGTTGTTGTGTTTGAGGTGTTCCAAATATGTTGCCAACGGGGAAATTGCAGAGTGCCCTCTGGTGGACAAACTATGCAACATCAAGAATGATACAATCAAACAATCATACCATGGCTGAAGGATGTCCAGTCTCTTCTTTACTTTTTTTAGTTTTCATTTATCAGATGTTATATTTACTATATCGGTCCTGACTATATATATCGATCAGGGTCTATTTGACATCCAAAATCCAGTTTGTTTAACTAGTGTGATCCCTGTGTACTGTGACCTGGGCGCTGTTCAGGTTGACTCCAGCACAAAACTCCAATGCTTCCTCAACGACAGCTGGCTCCATGAAAATCACTGTGGTAAATAATTAATAAACTACAGGACATGTAAGAGGACGGTGTGCCATGGCTCCAGTTAAATGGATAAAATATGAACCTGTGTGTGCTTTCGAAAGAAAGATTATTTCTTACCAATAGCGATGGTCTTTATGTCAATCAGATAAGCAAGCTTCTTGTTGTCTTCAATTCCTCTCTGTTTCCTCTCATTTAGTCGGACACTAGATACACACACACACACACACACACACACACACACCTTTAGTTTAAAAGATATGAATGAATTCAACAAGATGTGATTTTAACAAGTATTAACTCCAGCATTAGCACAGCTTAATTGGCTTCAGCTCCTCTTTATACTTGAAATCCCAGGATGAACCTGGTCATGATGTTGTCATGGTACAGTGTCCAGCCGGAGGCAAGCAGCAGTTAAGAGTTTCCTGAAATCTGCTCACCTCAACAGCCATTAGTCAGTCACAGAGGGGCTGTCAGCCCTGACACTTCTGACAGGTCTGGAGACATTAACATGGACGTGTGGTGGCTAGCCGGTCTAGCCTCACTGACTGTTGTGCACTCCTTACTGTAATGATGCAGAGGATTTCTGCAAAACTCAATACTGCCATCTAATGGGCAGAACTGGAAACACTTCTTTTATGAGGAAGTATCAGAGTGAATGTAGCAGAGACTTTATTTGTACTCCATGTATATTAATTTGTCCTTTTTATATGTTCATCACTGGAAAAAATGAAGAGAAAATGGTAGTTTTCTTTAGTTATAATATATTACTGCTACTGTCTTCACCTAGGTGATGCATGTTTGAATAATCCAAAACATTCCAGCTTTGGAGATAAAATTGTTGAGAGAGTTTACACATATGGCTACATTTACAATGCCAACATGCAAAACTATCATTCATTTTGGGTCCTTGCTGTTAATATAACGCTGTTTTAGACATTTTGTACGTGAATGGTCACAAATGTGCTCAAGACACTGCTGCTTAAACGTTTTTACTGAAGGGCAGGTTGATAAAATGTATGCCTGCATCTGAAATCTTTGCTATCGTGACTTTTAATCATATTTGTACAGTTTCTACACTCATCAGCAGATCAGTGACACTGTATCAGTGAGACCATTTTACATCAGGCCCCTCTCCTCTGGAACCAGCTCCCAGTTTGGATTCAGGAGACAGACACCCTCTCTACTTTTAAGATTAGGCTTAAAACTTTCCTTTTTGATAGAGTTTATAGTTAGGGCTGGATCAGGTGACCCTGAGCCATCTCTTAGTTAAGCTGCAATAGGCCTAGGCTGCTGGGGGCTTCCCATGATGCACTGAGCACTTCCTCTTTCTCACTTCCTTTCACTCTCCATGTGTTTATACACCATTTGCATTTAATCATTAGCTATTATTAACTCTGTCTCTCTCCCATAGGTGTGCCTTTTTTGTCCTGTCTCCCTCTGCTCTCTTCTGTTTCCCCTCATCCCCAACCGGTCACGGCAGATGGCTGCCCCTCCCTGAGCCTGGTTCTGCCGGAGGTTTCTTCCTGTTAAAAGG
>VUQI01028204.1:0-11508 GCA_015106735.1 Paratilapia polleni
ATGTTTCTTCAATTCAATTCAATTCAATTCAATTTTATTTGTACAGCGCCAAATCACAACAACACTCGCCTCAAGGCGCTTTATATTTTAGGGTAAAGACCCTACAATATTAGACAGAAAAGACTGAAAACCCCAACAATCAGACGACCCCCTATGAGCAAGCACTTGGCAACAGTGGGAAGGAAAAACTCCCTTTTAACAGGAAGAAGCCTCCGGCAGAACCAGGCTCAGGGAGGGGCAGCCATCTGCCGCGACCGGTTGGGGATGAGAGGAAACAGAAGAGAGCAGAGGGAGACAGGACAAAAAGGCACACCTATAGGAGAGAGACAGAGTTAATAATAGCTAATGATTAAATGCAAATGGTGTATAAAACACATGGAGAGTGAAAGGAAGTGAGGAAGAGGAAGTGCTCATTCTTTTATACATCAATGACATATGTAACATGTCAAAAATATTCAAACTGGTATTGTTTGCCGATACGAATATTTTTTTGTTCTGGTGATGATTTGCAGCATTTATTGGAAGAGATAACTACAGAAATTAATAAATTAAAGATCTGGCTTGATAAAAGCAAATTATAATAAAATATGAATAAAACTAAAATAATGTTATTTGGAAATAGCAGATCAAATACGCATGTAAAGATTCAAATAAATGGGTTTGATATTGAAAAAGTAAATGAAAACAGATTTCTTGGGCTAATAATAGGTGAGAGACTTAGTTGGAAAGCACACATTAAATATATTCATTCTAAAATATCAAGAAGCATTGTAGTACTAAATAAAGCAAAGCAGGTATTAGATCGTACATTACTCCGTATTCTCTACTGTTCACTGGTTTCAGCTGATTGAAGCTATTGTGAAGAGGTAACTACAATAATACATTACATTCACTTTTTATTCTTCAAAAAAGCAGTTTGGATCATTTACAAAGCGAGTTACAGGGATCATACAAATTCACTATTCTTACAGCTTGAAATATTGAAGTTTACAGATCTGGTGAAATTCCAAACAGCACAAATTTTGCTCAGAGGAAAAAATAATCGACTACCGGGAATTATTCAAAGCAAGGAAATTATAATTTAAGGGGTTTTTGCAACTTCAAAAATGTTAATGCACGTATTACCAGGAAAAGTTTTTTGTGTTTCTGTGTGTGGAGTAAAACTAAGGAACAGTTTGAGTGTGGAGTTGAAGTAATATCCAAACATGAAGCAGTTCAAAAAGAGGTAAAAGGACTGGTACTTATCTACATTCACTCACTCACACACACACACACACACACACATTGGTTCAGTATCTTGCCCAAGGATACTTCAGCATGCAGACTAGCGGAGCGAGGGATCGAACCACTAACTTTACAATTAGTAGACAACCCGCTCTACCTCCTGAGCCACAGCTGCCCCATAGGCAAAAAGAGGTATAAAGATATGGTCTTCATGAGGTATAAAGAAGAGGAAGATGCTTGAATTTCAATCTGTGTCTCTGTTTATTTAGTTGTTATTCCATGTTTATTCAGATTTTGCATCCAACATTAAAAATTGGAGGTACGTGTCATTGATGAGTGTCTGTAAAGTCATGTAGTGTAAAAACTATGTATGGTAATATTTTGTATTTCACATGTTTCTAATTTTGTGTAATTAGAAATATGTTCATTGTTGTTACTGAGGTTTGTATCAATAAGGAAGCTGGATAAATAATAACTGATGACTTATGGAGAGGGGTGGGATTAAATAAGTGTGCATTTCTTCCCATTCCCTTTTGGATATGTAAACTAAATCAGCAAAGCTGAAGCGGTATTGCTGTGTAGTTTGCTTTATTTTTATATATGGTCATTCCATCTCAAATCATTGTGGGTCTTCTGCTCGACCATCTCTGATTTGTCTAAAAATGTTATGATCCAAAGTTCGGATATACAGTATATAATGATTGCTGTGAAATTTTAGCTTCATATATCAAATACTTCATATATCAAATATATCATCTTCTTCTTTTTTTTTTTTTAATGGTCCATCAACCCACTTCTGGCATGTTTTTTCACACTTTGAAATCTGAGGCAATGTTTGAATATGAATATCTCAAAAACTTTTAAAGATAAAAGCCTGAAGTTTTCTCTGGCCTTTCTTACCATAAAAATGAATCAGGATCTGTAATTTGGGACAGGTACCTCAAAAATGTCTGAGTACTGGCTAGTTAAAATATGAAAAAAAAATTCAGTCTCATATTTGAGCACACACTAAGAAAAAACTTCACATTGCAAAATACAACTAGTGACAATTTCTGAATGGTGTATAGTTGTATTTCAGAATAATGCAAAAAATAATCATGTGGAATATTCTTTAACATGAAATTCTTAGTCACAAAAATGAAGAAAATGCTATTTCCACTCGACTTTCATGCTGGATTGAGCAAATATGACAAGTTGTACCACAAAAACAAAAATATCAGTAGATAGTCTAATCCAAATAAGACAAAATTCTGGAGTTTCCAGATGGTACTCTTATTATAACTGAGAAAATAATTTTGTTAACTATATGCATACTTTTCACTTTTGAGACCCACTTTGTAAGCATGCACATTGCCCTGGAGGAGTCTGATAATTCAGGTTAAGTTTAAAATATACTGAGAAGCATTAAAAATGCAACAATGTAACATTTTCATATATATATTACAATTCTTGCAGCATTCATTCCAGCAGTCAGCCGGAATGATTGCTTGATTACTGCTTGCCTGTAGTAGTCATGGCATTAGGGTTAGGGTTGGGTTAGGGGGGTGGGGGTTAGGATTAGGCGGTTAGGGTTAGGGTCTTGGATCAGACTACCAATCGTGCTATGTGGACACAGCAACTTGGCCTTGCAAGACTACTCACGTGAAATGAGCTACTAATCGCTTTTTCATCCCTCTTGTTTTGCTATATTTATTTTTATGTATGAAAAATTTTGAATCGGTATTTGTTGAGGTTTTAATACCTCTTAGTACATTTTAAACTTAACCTGAATGATAAGACTCAAGTGGATTGACGGACCATTTTTCAAAAAAATATATCTAATATATATATATAATAATAATAAAGTATTTGATATACAAAGCTAAAATTTCACAGCAATCATTATTTATATGTCCAAACTGTGGACTACAAAATCTTTAGACAAATTAGAGGTGGTTGAGCAGCAAACGTTCTAAAAATGTGATGATTTGAGATGGGATGACCCTATAGTGTTTTGCTGTTTTGGTTTTTTCTTTTCTTTTCTTTTCCTAAATGACTTTTTGTATACTGTTTACATGTTCGAAAAAACTAAAGAAAAACAAAAACAAAACAAACTGTTTCACTGGCAAGTAGTTTGTGAGTGTAGCCAAGTCAGTGTATTCCATGCAAACTATAGGCGACCAACCTGTTAGTGACCAAAGCAATTGCAAGGAGGTTTTCAGTGAAACACCGTATACCACTTGGAGACCAACCACTTGCCAACCAGTCCTGGAATACACACTTTTCCCTAAGGACCAGCAGTTGCCAGTGGGTCACTGAACTGGTCTCTAGGCCTGTTTGACTGGGGCTTTTAGCAATCATTTTCACACTGACCTCCAACAACCATTTGCAACCAGTTGGGGAATACATATTTTTTCCTCATGACTGGTTGCCACCAGATGGTCGCTCACCAGTCTCTAGGCCTGTATGACTGAGGCCTAAGCCAATGCACAAGTGCCCTAAACCTGCATTCTTTCTAATGTCCAGGAGGGGGCAACACCTCTGTTTGCAAAAAGAAACCCACTTGTATAGAAGCCAACGGGAAAACGACCCTACTTTTCACTTGATCCATTACCTCAGCAAAGATGTTCCTGAAGGGTTATGGTCTCAGTTCTTACTCTCAAGTCTTACACGATGTCCCTTTTGTAAAGTTTGGTTCCATTTTGAGAAAAATGCACAATAAAGCAGGGTATGCTTTAGGGAAGATGTACCTTGTAATGCTGTCAGTATAGGAACATGCTGTGTCCTCTATCAGTGTTTCTTAATCCAATCCACTCCTTGTTTTTGGTGTCGGCTTTCAAAAAAATCAAGCTGGCCAGAAATCAAATCCCAAAATTAAGGCTTCAAAATGGGGCTTTGCAAACCAATGTGCCACTGTGGAATTGTTCAAATTATACTGTATAACAATCAACAAGGTTCATTGTATATTACACATCCAGTTAGCTGGCAATTTGAAAAATATTGTATTTATAAATAACCTCGGCAAGTCCACATATAAACATATGAACACAGGGCGCATTGAACTGTTGAGGATATTAAAAGGTCCAGTCTATCACCTTGCAAATCTTTGTTTCAAGCTTAAAAAGCCTGATTCATCAAATCCGCTCTACCTGTTCAATTCTATTCTACTGAATCTGAATAATATGTAAAAGAAAAGAGGCAAATGTATTTTGGGTACTTACCTTTAGGTAACTTCCTAATCACATAATTGATTGATTTTGACATAGCTAGTGGATAAAAAAAAAAACACTGCAGTTTTTTTCTAACTTTTAACTGCCTTGAGTCTAACTTTTTTATACCACAGGTATGTCAAAGTTATTGTTGTTGTGATATTTGTATCTTAAAATGTTTAAAGAAACTGTTTGAATACTGAGACTTATGAGCTTTCAAGCAATGTGTAATTGGGACTGATGACATTAGAAAATACAGTGTCATTTTTCACTTGGCTTGTACTCAAGTTGGTGATGGTTAATGGGTTAAAGCAAGTTGACAATTTGTAAACATCTGTGAAAGGAGGGGAAAAATAACAAAGAGCATGGAAGCAGAGGGAAACTGTTTTGAGGTTCAATAAGTATACACTGTCTGTATACAGCATGCTTTGATCATTGGAAGTTTTACAACTAGTGGAACTATACAAAAACACACAATGAACACTTAAATCCAGCCGTTTTCACTGAAGAACATGCATGTTTTTCTTGTCAAGCCATTCAAGTGGAAATGGAGAGTAACACCTTAACCTTTTGTCATATCTTACCACCATGATCCACTTAATGGAAATGGACTTCTCTAGTGCTCTAGTGTTACTGACCACTCAAAGCACTTTGGACTACAAGCCACATTTAACCATACATTCCTATAGACTTTGTTCTATGCATTTTAAGCTTTTTTTTATCCACCTCACCTCCGTGGCCAATATAGAATCACCTATCATGCACCTACCATTCATGTCCTTAAACTGGGGAAGGACCCACGCAGGCACAGGGAGAACATGCAAACTCCACACAGAAAGGCACCAGCCGGGGTTTAGACCAGGAACCTTCTTGCTTTGAGGTGACTAATCTGCAAGTAGAATGTCACAGTTTAAATAAGCTTGCTGGCCGACAGTGGTCATATTTGACTATAAAGAAATAAGGAGAATTAATTTTGTATTACTCAGAATTGTAAAACTGCCAAAAAAGAAGAAGCAAATACTGGCAATGATGTGGTTGACAAGCCAGAAAATGACTCATTCTAATTACATTTTCTGCACTTTTCTACAGCTCAAATAAACTCAACAACCTGTAGGTGAGTGATTGATACACTGTTTGGCCTGTATATACACATTACTCCATTAATGTATTCTGAAATTTTTACATCAGTCTTTAGACTATATGAATACAGACAGGGAAACACCCACACAACCACATTAATCCCATTTAATCACAGAAATAACATTCTTTTATGAAGCTCACAGAGAACACAGAGTGTTATTGATGAAAATGATTGAACTAATTTCAGGGGAAAATTGCAGGTTTGACACAGATAGCACTTTGAGGCATTTCATTTGGTTATTAGAGTTTCTAATAGCTCTCATTCATACACACATTTTCTTTCTGAACTACCCACCACACACAATTGTGTAGACACATCCTTTCCAGTCAAGCATCAGCACCCATTGTGTTCAAGTCCCATTGTCAGATTTGACACATGATGAAATGAGTATTACTGCAATGAAAGGGAGAGGACCCATGTGACAATAGCTACTGCCGTGGTACGACAATAATGAGGGATAATGGAGAATTCAGCTCGCCCAGCCTGCTGTGTTCTGACCTGACAAGTGACTGTGAGGGACAAAGACTAAAAACCATGATGGAAAACACAGAACTGTTAATGTTTCACCTGGTTCTGCGTGAAGGCTGACAGACTGACCTGAGCTAAGTCCAGTGGTAAAAAGCAGAGAGAAATACAATGACAGTATGAGCTTCCACATGTCACAGAGTCACAGGAGAACTGGATGTATTGAAGAGCTCTCATAAGGCACAGAAAGAAAAATCTGTCAGACATGGGAGTCCAGTCCAAGTGTGTTAATCAGCAACAGATGTAACCATTTAATGAAAATATGAATCACTGAAGTGTTATACAAACAAGGTGGGCCTTATGTAATATTATCTCCATACTCTTATCCTGAACCAGTACTCCTGTCTTGAGCTTTGTCTCTATTGGTGATTCACCAAAACCCCGTAGCTGAATGTACTTGTCATAAATTGCTTGTTTGCACTTAATTAATGCCACCTGCATGTGAGTAAATGTGCATTAAGTTGCATTAGTAGATGTGAGGTTTTATCATTAGCATAAGAAATACCCTTGTTGCACTCCATTAATGAGACCTTCACTCTCACATAAGAGCCATAAGAAGCAGGTGAACATAGTGGAGTTTTTAAAAAGTCAGCAATTCCCTCAGGGTAAGTAAAAGCATCTGCCTGCTAACAGTTTACCATATCACTTTCAAACATGATAATAGAGTCATTGTCACTCTTGTGTTCCTGACTTGTTTGCCAGGGCCCTCAATCAGCCAAAAATTCAGTTACTGCAGGTTTAAGCCAAGCAGTCCACAGCTCAGATGAGCTAAATTCAAAAGGATATGCCAGTCATGACAGAGACCTGCATGATGAAACTGAGCCACATGTTCAAATGTGCTAAATTGTTATCATGTCAAAAAAAATACTCACAGCACATTACAGTCTAACAAGAAACACTGTATATTCTGTCAGTAAAATTGTGGGCAAAATATACTCATTTTCTTTTCACTTTAATTCTTCATTTTTAAATTTGTATGAGTGATTCTAATAAATAGAACATAGTGTTAGTTCAGTCAGTCCACAAAGTGAGTCTGAGCTGAAATCCCAGCAGATCAGCTGATCTTAGTGCATATGGACATCAGCTAGCTCAAGATGATATCCTTTTTCACATCGCATAATTTTAGCTACTTTAGCCTACCCATGGTTGCTGCCCATCTGCAAGCCTCTTTGCAACCCACCTCAACCCCAGCTCCTCCTTTTAATGCTCCATCTGACTTATTCAGTGTCATATCTGCTGTCATTGATGCCTTCTTTGTTCTATGCTGGGGGTTTCGCTTCTGCAAATATACCTATAAATGTCCTTATGACTGTACTGCTTCTAAATTTGCTTTCTAAATTATTTCGTAACTGAAGTGTTGCTGTTTTAACTCTCTACCTATTACTTTTTCCCCTGTTTACCTTGCTACTTTTCTGACTGCTGCATGATGTTTACAAATGCCCTGAAAAAGATGGCTTTTTCAAAGAATGGCTGACCCAAAAGCAGGACACCAGAAGCAAATGAACAGTGCTAACTTGTATATTTAATTGTAATATTAGAAGATGGTGAGGGCAGGAGGCAGTGCTGCGATTGGTTGGCAAAGGACAGGCAAAAGTGAAGGATGTTGTAAGGCTGTGGTGAGTTGTGGGCGAGTAGTGAGGCTGTGTGGCAGAAGCAGAGTTGGAGTTTAAGTAGAGCAAGACTTGTTGGCTTCGATGACCATCTGAGACCACATACAGTATGAAAGATGGACGTAGCCACCATGACATACCCCACTGGTTTGGGACTATGCATTTTTAAGCTTCAAATGTTAGTGTTTTGGCCATTTGGGCCAGAAGTTACCATATTTGGATGAAAGGGTGGAGTGCTAAGTTATCAGCTAAAAACAGCAAGCTTCCTTAGCAAGCTGCATCAATAAACTGTCACACAGCTACATCAATAGCTAATAGTTAGCTACATCAACTAATATCAGCTAATTAGTGCTTACTAACAGACTAATAAAACACTAGAATGTCAATTACCAAAATTGAAGCAAAAACCTCTGGGATGGTCTTTACCACACAGCACCTATATTAATCAGGTAATTCCATCAAAATGCTGCAAAAGTAATCAACAGCACAAAAAGGAGTCTAGTTCAGTGACTTCAATTGGTAGAGGTGAGGCCTAGCAGATGTCAATAGGCTCCAGATGCCTGTATTGTGACTTCTGTCACTCTGTATCCAGGTGGCTGAGTTATAAAAAATTCACCCCTGGTACAAGGGGCTACAAAAGGGGGAAACTTTCCATTGAGGCATTTTTTTTCTTTTGTACCAGGCTGTAAACATGCTTTTTAACATAGAACATTTTAACACAGGAGTCAGCTGTGATTGACTTGCTTTCGATAGCCAGCCTCAAGTGGCCACTAGAAGAACTGCAGTTTGTGGCACTTCCATGTGGGCTTCACTTTTCAGTGAGCTCCTTAGAGGATGCCGCTTGTCTGGCACACAGAGAACACAATTAGTACAAACAAGCATCAAAATACAAAAGGAGCTTCTCTGGTGCATTTTACATACTATATCCATAGTGTGGCTACCAAGGTAGAGTTCATGGTTGTGAACTTAACTGAATGTATGCTGAAGTGTTGCTCCTTTGCTTTTTGTTTTGTCCTGTGGGTCGTTCATGGTCTCTATGCTCCTCTTAATCTCGCAGAAACAACACAGCTTGCGCAGAACCTTATCAATCAAATAGACACAGCCTCGAAACATCTCAGCCTACAGATCAGCCCCTCAAAGACCAAAGTACTCAACTGACCCTCACTGACCCTGTCATCTAGCCGGAGAGCCTCTTGAAGTGGTCAGTGAGTTCACCTACCTTAGCTCCAGATCTCGAGTACAAAGGACAGTGCGTCTGATGAGATTGTTACTCATATTGGCAAGCCAGCTTATGCTTTCTCCAACCTCCATCGCTGCATGTGGTCCAGCATGAACACCTCCCTGCAAACAAAAATGCGAGTCTCACACAATTGTTATTACTGCACTTGGAGCCTGGTTGTTTGCAAAGAGCTTCCTACTTGGTCACAGACCTGTCCGATGGAAGTGTCCACGCAACGCGGATAAGAAGCAGTGGAAAAATATGAGTTTAACCGACCTTATGCCCTGCACCATCACTGACAATCACAACGTAGCTACACCACGGTTGAAGAAGTGTGTGAAATGGCACAAGATTAAATGCAATGGAAGCAAATTTGCCATGATCTCCTGGTGGCTGTGACACATTGAGATGCTACATCAAGGAAGTTATCGCAATAATGAAATGAATAATGAATATGCTCCTCTTTTCTGTCTCCTCTTTCCCTACCCTACAACCCATAATGGCAGGGGGCTGCCCCTACCTGAGGCTGGTTCTCCTGGAGGTCATGAAGTGCTTGTCCACAGGGGATGGTTTGTTTGTTGGGGTTCTGTAATTTAAAGTGCCTTGAGTACTGGCACTATATAATTTGTATTTAACTGTCTTGTATAGCGGATATGTGGCAGTTAGCCAGGTGGTTAAGGAATGTTTTGCCATACATTTACATTTTACATATATTTGGAAGAGAGGCAAAAAGAAAACAGAAACACAGAGGAAAAGGCAAAAAATACAAGGGAGGATGACATGGTTGGATCCATGAAGAAAACTCCTTCCTGCTATCACAAAATGGCCTATTAATACTGCTCCAATTTCTTTAAGCATTTTCTGCTGTGTGCATGCTATTTCACGCCATGTTGTGTCATCTGACTACACTCTAATTTCATCCTGTACTCTAACCAGTTTGCACATCATTAATGCTGTGAAATGACACATGACAAAGTTGAAAATACTCAACACACGTAACATTCCTGAAGTTGCATGCTATATATATATATATATATATATATATATATATATATATATATATATATATATATATATATATAACAATACTTATATTTAAAGGAACCACGCCTGAGGAACCAGAACCTGCACTTTTCTACAGTCTAAAGCACGGATTACTTTTCCTAAAAAAATCCTCAATCACAGCTCTTTGAAAGATTCCTGTCATGTAAAAAGACCAATACAGATGCATAAAGACAACCTAACCCTGTCCAATATGTCTTTCTCAAATACACATCACATCAAAAAGAGGGTTTCATCAACATACTTCGCCTCGTCACACAGAGATTTCTTGTGAAGGAGCAAAGAAAAAAAAAAGAAAAAAGAAAGAAACACTTTAAAATAACTTATGGGTTTCATCACCAAATGCTACACTTCAATTTAGGTAGAAACGCACTGCTCAGGACTTAATAGTTCAGAACAGCAGAGGATTGTGTCTTTGAAATGTAACTATTTTGTGACTAAAGCATCCCACTTTGCAAATCATTTCAATCCCCCTGTCACAGAGTTTCATTTTCATGGCAAAAATCATTTTGTCTGAGCAGGCATCTCATTTCAGATGGTGAATATCACTGTGAAATGAGCCTTTTCAGAGGAACAATTTGCTGTTTGCGGTGATTACACTTGAATGTCAAACACTTGCAACAGCTATCTGATTACGGTGTACCAAGTACAAAAATAAAACCTAAGAAAAAAAGACATACACATGAAAAAAGCCATATTGATGGCAATATACACAGTGGGTTCAGAAAGTATTCAGACCCCTTCACTTTTTTCAGTTTTGTTACATTACAGCCTGATGCTACAGTCGTTTATATTCATTTTTTTTCTCATTGATCTACACTCAGTACTTCATGATGACAAATTGAAAACAGAATTTTAGGATTTTTTGTAAAGTTCTTAAAAAGAAAAAACTGAAATATCACATTTACATAAGTATTCAGACCCTTTACTTAGTACTTAGTTGATGCACCTTCGGCAGCAATTGCAGCCTTGAGTCTTTTTGTTTATGATGCAACAAGCTCTGCACACCTGGATTGGGGGATTTTCTGCCATTCTTTTTTGCAAATCCTCTCAAGCTCAGTCAGGTTGGATGGGGACTGTCAGTGGACAGCCATTTTCAGGTCTCTACAGAGATGTTTGATAGGGTTCAAGTCAGAGCTCTGGCTGGGCCACTCAAGGACATTCACAGAGTTGTCCCTCAGCCACTCCTGTGTTGTCTTCGCTGTGCGCTTAGTGTCATTGTCATATTAGAAGGTGAACCTTCGGCCCAGTCTGAGGTCCTGAGCACTGTGGAACAGGTTTTCACTGAGGATATCTCTGTACTTTGCTCCATTCTGCTGTCCCTCAACCCTGACCAGTCTCTCAGTCCCTGCTGCTGGAAAACACCCCCACAGCATGTTGCTCCCACCACCATGCTTCACTGTTGGGATGTATTGGGTAGGTGATGAGCGGTGCCTGGTTTCCTCCAGACATAACGTTTAGAATTGAGGCCAAACAGTTCAATCTTGGTTTCATCAGACCAGAGAATCTTGTTCCTCACAGTCTGAGAGTCATTCAGGT